>BCLH01002399.1:17108-44743 GCA_001602315.1 Zoysia pacifica | reverse complement strand
GGCACCCGGCGCGCCGCGAGAGAACCGTCGCCGGCGACGATCGATGAATTCGGAGAAACGAAGCTGCGAGAGAGAGAGAGGCTTTGCCAGGACCGGCGACTCGTCGTCCCTGCTGACATTTCATTCATGGCTTTCGTCATCTTCCTCGCTCCATGGTTGCCTCCACCTCACCCATCAACCTACTCCATGCAGCTAGCGCGGTGTCGACAGTAAGTTGCAGACTAGAACTACCAGATAATTCTCGAGCTAGCGGTAGCTAGGTCAACAGCTTAAAATGGACACATAGGCAGCTGGAGAGGTGAGCTGGGGTTCAGCGTTCAGATCGATGCCCACCAAATGCAATCCTTGCAGGAGCGCACCACCATGGTCACGGATCACTCATCAGCAAGCACTAGACGATGCTGCGGCACCACATGATTTTTGTTAGGTGAAAAATATATTGCTGCCTGCTAATTGCGTTGCGAAAGGCGAGCGAGCCCCAGCAAACTGGCCGTCAGGCCTTTGGATGGACGCGAACTTAATAAAACTGGGAAGCTAGGGGAAATAAAAGAAAAACGAGAGATGCAAAGATATGGTGACAGCTTTCGTTGGATTTTGGTAGATGGAGTCGTCTGTGGTGGGCGTGACATGTGAGTGTACATGCAAGAGTGAGGAAAAGTTATTCCTTGATCTGGAAGAAACTACAATGTGTTGGAATTATTAGGAGAACCTAGTACTGTTGTTACTTGTTTAGCGAAAAAAAGGTTGTGTCCTTGCAGGAGTGAAAAAAATTTCTCAATCTGTCATCTCAATTAGGATTTGGTAAAGAGAACATGATCACATCTTTATATATTAAACGTTTGTGCGTTCTTTCAACCCTCGTTGCACTACGTCACTTTAAAAAATATTAACCGTCAAATTAAAATTTAACGATGAAATCTCTCAACTCTCGTTGCGCTACGTCACCTTAAAAAATATTATCCGTCGAATTAAAATCTAACGATAAAATATTAGAAAAGAGAAAAATAGATATTAGAAAGAAAAAAAAATCTTTTTTGATCAACGTAGAAGCGTGTTTCTACTCGACAGGAGCAGACACGAACGACCGTGCCATCACAATATATTAAAGCGCAAACGTTCTCTAATAGCTTGTTTGCGCTACATCACTCTAAAAAATATTAACCGTCGAATTAAAATATAACGGTGATTATTAAGAAAGAGAAAAAAATAGATATTAGAAATGAGAAAAAAATCATTTCTCTGTTTAAAGTAAGAAAGTGCTTTTACTCGATAAGAGCAGACATGAACGGCCATGCCGATATAAGATAAGTTCTTATAAATTTATTTTACTTCTATATCTTACAAGTATATGCTACAATTAAAGATTTTTATATGTTATAAAAATGTATATTTAAATACTTTAAATTGTTTTATCTTTTAAAAATGCTTCTTAATTACTATGCTATAAATTTAATAGAACTATTTCAAAAGATATAAGAGAAGTTCTTATAAATTTATTTTATTTTTATGTCTTGTAAGTATATGCTACAATTAAAGAGTTTTATATGTTATAAAAATATATATTTAGATAACTTAAATTGTTTTATCTCTTAAAAATACTTCTTGATTACTATAAGAACTAAGATTCAATTTTTCCCGCTTACAACTCCGGTCTAAAAAAAATAGTAGCTTTGAGCGCAATGTTTTAATCAAACATTACAAATATAAATTAAAAATAATTTTAAATTTATTAAGTTACAAAATTAGAAATAATTTGTTTTAAAAATACTTTTTTAAAAGTGTACCGATGCTACTTTTTATTAAATATTTTATAGATAACAAGGGTCACACTTAAAAGACTATGTCGATAACTTTTTTTTAAACCGAAGTATATATTTATGAAACTTTGTCATCCATGTCAAGACAACTATACTTCTATTTATTAAATAATAAATTTAAAATATATTGTTTCAACTAGAGGTGCACAACAAAAATATACACGAAAAATAGGGTAATTGCCGTGCAGATTTTCTAGTGTTCACTCTCAAAGGCCTACAAATCATCGTACTTCAAGTTGCAAATAGAGTGGGTATCATTGCACTCGCGAGCCGTATTGTTAGACAAATCAAATATGCGGTCTCTGCGAGAATCCACGAAACACATTATTTGACATAGAGAAAATATGCAGTCATTGCAAGAGTCCAATAACTTACTCACTCAACACACAATTTATCACTCTATTATTATATATACACCTAATCTAAAAAAATTGTAGTTTTAAAGTCATAATTTTTTACTTGTTATACTGAGTTTAAAGTTGTACCCTATAATTAAAATCTCGTGTTCACACTATAAAATTTTAACAAATTTGACTAAAATTTGTTGGAGAATATTTTAAATAATAGCAAGTAACTTAATGTAAATTAGTATAAGTAGAACAAACATAATAAATTGGCGGGTTTTTGTGAGTTATTGCAGACGTACCCGTTTGTTCAATGTATTTTGCAAGTGAACTATTGTTAAGTCGCGAAAAATATATCACTGATCCGCAAAAAGCATTAACATAAATTTTTCGAGATGGTATGCGAGTTCGCGACCTACTTGCAACTTGAATCGTACTGGCCAGAAAGCGAAAACAAAATTATCTACAACTACCATCGGTAGTAACCAGAATGTTTAATATGCATCCAAGGTTCATGCACAATGCAATATACTCCATCCTTAAATTTGTCCTTGATTCTTTGGGAATGGGAAAGATGAGCCTGCAAAATCTCCATCTGTTCTTCTCAGTGTAAGAGCGCATCTAGAAGCGAGCCTTATACCCTTTGAGAAACAGTCATCATCTGTACATGTCAGTAACGAGGTGCGCACATCATGGTTCACAAAACCATTAAAAACAATTAGATTTTGCAGTTTTCATCCGCTTTCACCGTTATAGCGGTTTTTATTTAAAAAAATTTAAAAATTTAAAAAAAATTTAAAATTTAAAATCCGGTAAAACCAGTATACCATTAAAACCGAGTGGTAACCAGTTGAAACCAACGAGTTTCAAAATTTTAAAGGTCGAAACCTGTGAAGCAAAACCGTGAGATAGAACGATTCCTTCAACCCTGCACACACCACGCAGCAGCCGGCGTGCTCCTTGTCGAAGATCAAATCTCTTTGGAGAATCGAATCTATTTCTGCAAACGTAGCTGGGCACCGGTCCTCGCATCGCTTCCTTAATCATGGTTTATCGGTGCACGAGTGACTCGGATCCATTGATAGCGCCATGCCTCCATCCCTCCCTCCCTCTCGACGCGTCCGTCGCCATCGGTCGACCTAAATGTGCGCCACGTCGTCCGGACCGTGTGTGCTCGTTCATACGCTCGGTGCACGCGCGAACATTGACTAACGTTACTGGGTGACGCGCGGGCCATGAATGCACGCGACGCTGCTGACTGACCTCTGCGCCATGCGAACAGGCACGGCCATGGGGCGCTCTCTATAAATCGGCGGCTCCGTCGGCGAGCTTGCTTCACCCCTCGCCGTGAACGACGAAGCGGAGAGCGCTCTGAGGTGACCGGACCTAGCTAGCTAGGCCGCTGCAGCCTCACGTGATCACGTCGCAGTGAGCTGCGTGTGCGCCGGGAGAGATCGACCGATCGGCCATGGGCGTGGGGAAGGTCCTGAGCGACGTGAAGCCGTACCTGGCAATGGTGCTGCTGCAGGTCGGCTTCGCCGGGATGTACATCGTCTCCGTCGCCTCGCTCAAGCGCGGCATGAACCACTACGTCCTCGTGGTCTACCGCAACCTCGTCGGCACCGTGCTCATGGCGCCCTTCGCGCTCTTCTTCGAGAGAGGGGTCAGGCCCAGGATGACGGTCACCATCTTCCTCAAGGTCCTGGGGCTCGCCGTACTAGAGTACGTTCCCGACGACCAGAACCTTTGCAAGTGAAACCTAAACACTGAGAAGAGGGAAAAAAGAACTGAATACGATCAGTGATAGATAACATAACAGTGCACTAAGAAAATTTGCATTGGTCCGTTTCTTCTAGGCCTCTGCTGGACCAGAACCTTTACTACATGGGCGCGAAGCTGACCTCGGCGGGCTTCGCCTCCGCGCTCGTCAACATCCTCCCTGCCGTGACCTTCGTCACGGCCGTCGTGCTCAGGATGGAGAAGGTGAGGGTACGGAGCCTCCACGGCCAGGCCAAGATCGTCGGCACGGCCTGCACCGTCGCCGGCGCCGTGCTGATGATCCTCTACCACGGCCCCGTCGTGCAGTTCCCGTGGTCCAGGGGCCACCACCACCACCCCCACGCCGCGGCCGCGAGCCAGAGCAGCGCGGCCTGGCTTAGCGGCACCATCATGGTCATCGCCAGCTGCGTCTCCTGGGCCGGCTTCTTCATCCTCCAGGTACCGCACCGGTCGACCTCGCCGTGCGCCGTCGTGCAGTTAGCATTCATCGATCTCGCGCGTCATATTTACATATGTAACCGGCGCGTGGTTGTGTTGTGTCGCGTGCAGTCGAACACGCTGAAGAGCTACCCGGCGGAGCTGTCGCTGACGGCGCTGATCTGCGCGATGGGCTCGGCACTGACCGGCGCGGTGGCGCTCGTGGCGGAGCGCGGCGACATGAGCGCCTGGGCCATCGGCTTCGACACCCGCCTCTTCACCGCCGTCTACTCCGTACGTAATCTCTCGTCGCCGTTCACACCAACTTTTCCCTTCGCTAAGAACGATTCCACAAGCTAAATTACTGCTACTACGTTCCAGGGAATCGTGTGCTCCGGCGTGGCCTTCTACGTGCAGGGGCTGGTGACGCGCGCGCGCGGGCCGGTGTTCGTGACGGCGTTCCAGCCGCTCTGCATGATCATAACCGCGGTCCTGGGCTCCACCATTCTCAAAGAAGAGATTACTCTCGGAAGGTATATACTACCACCAACTACAATCAAAAGCATCAATAAACTAAACTGCTAGCTGCTGGTAGAACAACCATCACTTGCTGATCATTAATCCCTTCCTTTTCCCTGTCCTCGCGGTACGTTGCAGTGTGATTGGCGCCGCGATCATAGTGGTGGGGCTCTACTCGCTCATCTGGGGCAAGAGCAAAGACCACCACGGCGAGAAGCAGGCCAGCGCCGCCGTCGCCGAGCTGCCCTTGTCGGTGCCGGCCGCCGACGCCAACGGCACCGGCAAGCACAATCACACGCTCAACGGCGGCCACGCCGTCGTCGCCGACGTCGAGACACCGCCTGCGAAGTGCGCTCACTGACTGACCAGAGAGAGCTCCATCGATCACCCTGCTCGCCATCAGTGCACCGTCGACTACGACGTCTGTAATTCAGAAGGAATGCTGCACCATTGCCTTCCATTTTGTTGCCCATCATGTGTTTCAGGCAAATTATAGTTGTACGACCATTTCTTTGTAGCACTGCTTCGTTTTCTCTGCTATCGTAGAGACGGGACTACTGCTCAATCAGTGTCTTAACAAAGCTCTTCTTTTCCGCCATTGCTGTGTCACCACAAAGCTTTTTTTTTATAATTAACTACTGGCGAAATTTCATTGGAGGGTACTACACTTGATTCGACGCTTCCGGCAGTCCCCTCTGGAATCCAATCGTATATCCAAAGGCGCTGCCTTTGAATCTACAACGAATATATGTCGGCATCGGATCCCCTTTGCCCCTTGCGCGACCGCAACAGCTTTGCCGCCTCTTTTTCGACCAGTACGTATATAATTCATGTCTTTAGCTTAGTGCTGGATGACACATAGACGCAGATCCACGGACTCAACGTCATTTTACTGCATTCTTGCAGTAACGCGATTTTTGGAGACTATTTGGCAGAGCTCACAGCTTCTGATTCTGAATTCACTTTTGATTATCTTGTGAAGTGATTCTGTGGTCTCTTAATTCATTTTAAAAAATTACTTCACAGAATAAAAAAAATCACTTTTTAAAAAAATAATATTTGACATAACTTTTCTTATTCTGCCTCACAATCAGAAGAAGCTGAGAGGCCTACCAAAAACTCCATTAATATGTGGTCAGTTGTCTCCCTTCCATTGCAAACCACGCAGTTCCCCACTTCTCCTCTCGCTTTTAGTTGAACTACAGTTTGCAGTCTATCTTGCACTTCTAACCACAAGAATACACGGGCGTGGTTCTGCTACTTTGCAGCGGTACCGTGGTGACTGCCACGTGGCAACCCCCATCAGTCAGGGATCATGATACCACTGACTTTACGGCACCTTAATATTCAGCGGTAACTTAATTTTCCAAGCCCTCTCCCCTCTTTCTCTAAAGATAAAATTTCTGTGCCCAGCACACTGAATATGCGTCATCGTTTAGATCTGCTTTAGTTAGTTTTGTCCTGAGCTCTCCCCATTCTTCGCTTCCCCTTGATTCAAACCTCCTCCTAAAATCAGAGTCCCAAGTTGAGCTATCTCAGAACTCACTCACTCTACATTGGTTATCTCTGCGGGTATCGTAAAGGTTTGGGTAGGTGATTTTCTTTGGTACCTCTCGTAGCCACACATCTTCCCAAAAACAGTTTTTGTCGTCCATTGATCACTACATTCGTCAATTCTTCTCTTACTCGCCCCAGAAGAAACTTGCTCTGACTGTGTCCATCACTCCATCTGGTGGTGTACGTACGCAGTCCTGTAGTTTGAACATCCCCATGGACGGAACGAAATCCTCTCCACTGGAGGGTAAAATTCAGAGAAGTTACTGTAGCAAGACTTTGGATACTTTCTCAGCCATTGAATCTAAAACGAGCGTTTCAGATCTGATGCTACAGTAACATGCGAACAATATTTTTGTGGATGAATAGTATGGGATTTTAACTGTAGCTGTACGGAGCCGGTATTGTAGCATGCATTGAATATTGTTACACATTCATGAACAGTGCTGCCTGCATAACTGCAGAAAAAATAGATCCCCCATGGACATGGTGTACACAGGTAAGCTACTCAGCAAAATGCTTGTTAGAATTACTCTGCATTTTCACTGTGATTTGACGAAACAAATTTGCCCCAGGTGTCTGCTGCTAGTTTTGGTGACCTCAAAAAGGCCATTGCTAGGCTACCCACTTTTCAGTTCGGTATATTTGGCACTTCTTGTTGCTCTCTTTCATCTTCCCTTTTTCAAACCTGATCCATTCAAAGGAATACAATATGAATTTGAAAGTTGTGATGGGTTGTGTAATGTGCATCGAGGAATCCGTCTCCAATTGCACATGAGCATAGGCATAGCTTGATAGCTAGCGGAAACAACCTGTGTAGCGACATTGGCAAGACTCGAAAACTAACACGGAGAGAGCCAACACATTATGGGCCAATCGATGACACGAAGGTTTCCTTTCACAGCCCAACCCACCACCAGTAAACTCGACGCAAAATCTGGCCCAACCCACTTTGCCTGCCGGGCCATCACCCACGAGGACTCCAGGGCCGAGAGAGGCCTCTAACCCCTGTGGGGCCCACCATAACGGACACGCGTTCCGTGGCTCGGGAATTTCTTCACGCGAGCCCCTCCTGAAATTTGCAAAATTTCCAACCCAGCCCCTACACCCCGCGTCCCGTTTCTTCGCCCGTCTCGCGCCATTGCTCCGCGACTCCTGCGACTCGTGCGAGTCGAATCCGAGCCCCCGCGTCTTGGCCGCCGCCGCGCCCAGATCGGACGGGTGCGGATGGCGGCGCCGACTCTTCCGCTCGCGCTGGCCGCCGCGACGGCGGCGGCACTGCTACTGTTGCTGGCGCGGGGGGCGGAGGCGGTGTGGCTCGACCTGCCGCCGGCGGGGACCAAGTGCGTGTCCGAGGAGATCCAACCCAACGTCGTGGTGGTGGCCGACTACGCCACCATGTTCGAGTCCCATCCCACCGGCCACCCCACTGTCGCCGTCAAGGTACGTACGCGCCGCCGCGCAGTAACTCGTCTCGCGTTTGGACAGAGTTCGGGATTTCTCGGTCTCGAGTATGGTCGTGATCTGGGATGGTGGTTGAATCGCGTGTGCTTGGATCTCGGTGTGAATCGGGACTAAGCTGATGAGCTGCAAGGTTGGTCCAGCGGTTTGGGGCGAATTCAGCTTCAGACCGTACGATTGGGCCGAGCCAGAGAATTACTGCTTCTTGATAGAGCTTAGAATCTTACGTATTTATCGTGAGACTAAATACATTCTACAGAGCTTAGAAATAGCAATTGGCAGTTTGGCAGCACCAAATCTATTCTACTTCCTCCGTTTCAAAATATAAGCATTTCTAGGTTTACTTAAAGTCAAACTTTTGTCACTTTGATCATTAATAATATATAATCAATAATATTTTATTATATAAAAATATATTTTTTGATTCATTATGAAATAAACTTTCATAAAAAATTATATTTTTTATATTAGAAATTAGGTAATTTTCTAAATATTTTAATAGTAAAAGTTAAAATAGTTTGACTTTATGCTTATATTTTGCTAGGACAGCATATGATGAAGTCAAAAGAGTACTTGCCTATTGCTTTAGATGGGGACATTCTGTTTCAGATCAGGATTTTTTAACACTCCTTACTCCTAAGTAACGTGCCTATGCAGGACTTCACCTTTTCCTTATGAACAACAACAACAACAAAGAATTTTAGCGCTAAGCAAGTTGGTGTAAACTATAGAGCAAATCCGCAAGAGACAAAGCATAAGGGTAAGAAAATTGAAAAATAAAAGAAAAAAAGGGTGAAACTTAAAATCAATGTTCCAGCACGTGAGGTGCTAGCTTCCACATTCTCCTATCTAAGGCTAACTTCTTGGCATATTACGATCCTTCAATCTCTCTCCATGGACTCCTACTTAACAGCGGATGGTGCTTTGCTGAATGAAGTTCTGCTTTCTAGATATTCTTCTTGCATCTAAGTTTTTCCTTTCATTTGTTTGTTTAGGTCACCTCACCGTATGGCAACACCGTACATCAGAACGGAAATGCTACAGTGGGTCAGTTTGCATTCACTACCTCAGAAGCTGGAAACTACCTTGCATGCTTCTGGATAGACAGTGCAGAGAAAGGATCAGGAATTTCTTTGAATCTTGATTGGAAGATAGGCATTGCTGCGAAGGATTGGGATACCATTGCCAAGAAAGAGAAAATTGAGGTCTGACAGTCTAAATCCAGCTGCAAATTAATCCTTTTTTTTCAATGCTCTTGGTTTTTTGACTAGTTACAACCTGGATTTTCTTTGTTCAGGGTGTGGAATTAGAACTTAAGAAACTTGAAGCTGTAGTCGAGTCCATCCATCATCGCTTGCTGTACCTCAAAGCAAGGCAAGTTATCTATTAATTTTTATGTGTGCATTTGAACTTATCTCTACACTTTTTGTTGGAAAAAAAAAGATTACTATTTTGAACTGTTTTGCAGTCTTATTGTTCCTATGGCAGCCAATAGGGGGTTAAACAATAGTTAGGAGGATGCTTGATAACACGACAGCGTAGTGTGGATATAACGATCCTCTCGTAAAAAATCATATACTTCAGCTATCTGAAACTCTTGGTAGATCCTATTGCAACCAAGTGCTGTTATGAAGATGCTCTTCACAATGATAAAACATACTGGCATAAATAATATTTTGGTTGTTTCTAGTCAGTTGCAATATGATCTGATAATCCAAAACATCAAAACATATGTGATTATTGCTACTATACCCTAGATTATATTCACACAGCATGAAGCATGATTAAATGTTACCTGTGCAGGGAAGCTGAGATGCGGACAGTGAGTGAGAAAACAAATGCTAGGGTTGCCTGGTTCAGCATCCTATCACTTGGAGTCTGCATTGTAGTCTCTGTGCTTCAGAGTTGGCATCTTCAGGGGTTCTTCCGGAAGAAGAAGCTAATTTAAATTCATCTTCACCTGTTCCATATGTATACTCCGATGTTAACTACCCTAGTGGAGAAAGTTTTGCAATGTTTATTCTGGGAAACTCTGGACAGAGCAGCTGGCTGATACATCGTTTCAATATATAACTATATGCAATTTTAGCCCGTCCATGCATCTTGATTTCTTTGCGGTTGCTGATGGGGAATACTCCTACTATTTGTTATGAGAGCGTATGGCATCTATGCAATGTGGAATTTTCCATACTCTTCTGTCACTGTCTGGAGTTTATAGTGAAATGATAGACACACCTAAATGGTGGTATTTTATCTCATCTCATATTTGGTATTTTGTCTCATCACATAGTTTATTCTCCTCATCTGGTTAGCTATATTTTGTTACAATCTTTAATGAAGAAGTACTCGGTACAGAAGTAAACATTGGGTGGGGCTTGTCTCCGCATGGGCTTTGCTGGTGGATTAGGCACTTTTCTTTTTCGAGAAAAAAGCTAAGGAATCAAACAGTGCCACATCAGATGTCATGTGATCCACACAAGCGGACGCTTTAAATAGTACTCTGGTCCGAACTGGACACTTCATCTCTCAGATCGCAAGACTCAAGCTCGAGCTGCAGCACAACCACCCTACGACGACCCAGTGCTGCCCCTCAGGCTCCTCCTCGCCGTCGTCCATCTCTCTGGCTTCCCGCGGCCGGCCCACCCCTTCACCGCGCTCGAGTCCGAGCAGATAGCCCGCTTCCAGGAATACCTCCGCATCCGCACGGCGCACCCGTCCCCCGACTACGCCGGCGCCGCAGCCTTCCTCCTCTCCTATGCGCCGTCCCTCGGCCTCCGCACCACCACGCTCTACTCCACACCATGCAAGATGAAGCCCCTGCTCCTCCTCACCTGGCCGGGCGCCGACCCTTCCCTTACCTCCGTGCTCCTGAACTCCCACCTCGACTCCGTCCCCGCGGAGCCCGAGCTCTGGGCGCACCCGCCCTTCGCCGCGCACCGCGACCCCGCCACGGGCCGCGTCTACGCGCGCGGCGCGCAGGACGACAAGTGGCTCCCCATCCAGTACCTCAAGGCCATCCGGGGCCTCCGGGCCGCCGGGTTCGCGCCCGCCCGCACCCTCCACATTTCGCTCGTCCCCGACGAGGGGATCGGCGGCGCGGACGGGTTCGAGAAGTTCGCGCAGTCGGAGGAGTTCCGGGCGCTCAACGTCGGGTTCATGCTCGACGAGGGGCAGGCCTCGCCGACGGACGTGTTCAGGGTGTTCTACGCGGATAGGCTGGTGTGGAAGCTGATCGTGAAGGGGGTGGGGGCGCCCTGGCACGGGTCGAGAATGTTCGACGGCGCCGCCGTGGACAACTTGATGGATTGCGTGGAGACCGTGGCCAGGTTCCGGGACGCGCAGTTCAGGATGGTGAAGGCCGGGGAAAGGGGTCCCGGAGAGGTGGTTTCGGTGAATCCCGTGTACATGACGGCCGGCATACCAAGCCCCACGGTAAAACTTTGACCAGTGCAAGATGATTAGGCGACGAAACATAAAAATTGGAGTATGGTTTAGGTAGTTTGCAACGACCGGGACTCGGGAGGTCTGACTTCACATATTTGCGTGGTTCGACTGTCCATGATACAGTTCTGTGCTGAACTTTATAGTATTATAGAGAGAAATTTAGGTGTGTACCATTGTGAAGTGTTTGGACTTGAGAAATACTATTGCAAAGATCTGTAGCTGCTGGATACCATTGCTAAAGATTTTTAGCTGCAAATTAGTATTGCCGTGACGTTTTCCGTTAAATACTGCCGAGAGTCATGATTTACAAGAGAATATTTTAAATAACCCAAACATGCCCCTGCCTCTTTAACAACTGAACCATTGTAAATTAACTTGCTAATAAGGCAGTGCACTGCCAGTCGACCATTCCTTGCCGCTGCCATTTTCTACGACGGCACACCCGCACTGTATGCTCGATGCCCTCCTGTGCATCTGCTTGCCACCATGATTAGTGTCCGACTTATACTAATATATTCTCTCCATTTTTCAACTGATTTCACCGTTGACTTTTAATTTTAACTTTAATCGTTCGTCTTATTCAAAAAATTTTGATAAAAATTATATATTTTATTATAATTTGATTCATCATTACGCAACTTAAAATTGTACATACTTGAACTAATTTTTTGAATAAAACGAATGATCAAAGTTGACATTAAAAATCAATAGTGTTATCATTTTAAGAACATAGTATATAGTATGTGATTTAAGTTTGTAGCTTGCAGTAAATTGTTTCATATATTAGTATAACTAATCCATGTTGCTTACGTGGCATGACCATTCATGTTACAGAGTATTTGATATTAATATAGTAATCCCTCTGTCTCTTTTTAAATTCGTGTTGGTTCCAGGTATGAAAATTAAAAAAAATAAAAAAAAAGATGTGACGTACTAAAAATGAGGAGGAGAGAGAGAGTGCAGATGTATGGAGAAGAAAAAAGTTGCCTCAAAAAATGAGAATGACTTATACTCCTAATTTGAGAAATTTTGAGAATTCTAGAGTGACATATAATTTGCGATGGAGGGAGTATTTGATTTACGTATGTGTCATGATCATTCATGTTATACTAATATAGTATGTGATTTTAAGTATGTGATAAAAAATGTTCGACGGCATGTTGAATTGTAAGGGCAAAAATCCATGAGAAAGATGTTGAACAATTACCTAGTCTCCCAAATCTAAGGGTATTCTCGTCTTCCTAAGCCCTCAGTTAGATTTTAACCAAAGGAAGTCACGGCGGTATTCGGCAACTAAAATCAGTTTGCAATGGTATTAAGCAACCCCAAATCTTTGTAATAGTATTTCTCAAATCCAAACACTTTGCGATGGTACTTTCCTAAATTTCTCTATTATAGAGTAGGAGTAGGTTCGCAAGCTGCAAAGTCGACCTTGATACTCTGTTTTTTGAGGTTGTTGCTACAAATGACGAGGCATATGTCTTGAGTCGAGGTTTTTAATGCATCTTACTGTGTGGCATAGCATTAGTAAGTACTAGTATTGTATATCTTAAAGCAAATGAGCAGATGAACTAGAGAATAGTCCTGTTCAAACAGTTATCCAAATATTTGCAAATAATCTATATAAATAGCAATTAGATCTGATAAAGTTAAGGTCTAGTAAAAAGATGATCATGGAATGCGGCAGTATATATAATACTATGATGGTCAGCATTACGCTAGACATTTGTGAGAGAGTATCAATTTAAACGACAATATCTTCCTTTCTGATCTGAAGAGTGTGTGCTATTGAAATCAGTCACAAAAACTGTGGGTCTGCTATTGACAAGTTCTTTTCTAATTTTTGTCCTTATAGTACCTATGTTCCTTTTAGTCCCTCAACTTTCTAATATTGTTAATTACATGCCTTTGTTGTCTTCAAAATACTAGAATATTATGCATCTTGAGGCATACTGTTTGAGTCAATCTTGTTTGACTTGCACCTGTCTGCTGCATGCATCTTGAGGTATAGTGTTTGTTAATTTGCAGTCGTTTGTTACCATAATCATCATACGTCATCAAAAAATATTGTTACATAAGCATGTGGAGTAATGAACTTTCTTGTCTCAATCTGCACTTGGACATTCCCTCATCAGCATTCAGTACTACCTTCATTTCATTTTATGATCTTTTACAGTTTTACTACATTTGGCTTCAATTTTCAGCACTTATTATTTCATACTTACGAAAACGCAATTTGCTCCAAAGCACCACACTATCAATTTGAGCACCGAATAGGTTTTACCTACATTAAGGTCAAATAGCAAGCTCCTGTGCAATTCAACATTATCGTACAATTTTATTTAATTCTTTTGTCGAGATCACTGAAGACTGAGTGATGCAGGGTTTTGTGATGAACATGCAACCTTCAGAAGGGGAGGTGGGCTTTGATCTTCGCCTTCCTCCAACTGAGGATATTGAGCAGATAAAAAGAAGAATCAAAGAAGAATGGGCCCCAGCCCATAAAAACTTGACTTACAAGGTAAAATTAGTTTTTGCAGAACAACTGAAGTCGAATGGGACTTTTGCAGTTTCCTATATTCCTGAACTACATTTTTGGTGCTACAGCTGATGCCGAAAGGACCATCGAGGGATGTGGCTGGGCGTATCATGGTTACAGCAACCAACGAGTCAAACCCATGGTGGTCTCTATTTGAACGGGCCATCATCTCTCTGCCGGTGGAAAGCTATCAAAGCCTGACATATTATCTTCAACCACAAATTCACACTTTGTCAGGCAGCTAGGCATTCCTGCCCTTGAGTTTTCTCCAATGATAAATACTCCAATACTACTCCATGATAATAATGAGGTAACTGATCTGCCTTTATCAATTTTCCTCGTACTTAATGTGATGCTAAAGCTCAGTGTCACCATAACATTGCAGTTTTTAGAGGATAAAGTATTCCTGAAGGGCATCAAAGTGTATGAACGTGTTATCAGATCTCTGACCTCCTTCAAAGGCTGATTCAAAATGGGAATTGCCATTTTATCAACTGGAGCATTGTTGAATTCGCATCTCATCTAGTGAAGGCTGGAGTCCACGATTAAGAAAGCTCCTCCCTCCAGATTTCTCATGACTTGGTTCTTCAGTCTCCACGATTTCAGACTAAACATTTCAAAAAGAATTCAAACTCTTTGCAAGTCAATCTTGTATGACTTGCACCTGTCTGCTGCATGCATCTTGATGTGTACTGTTTGTTAATTCGCAGTCCTTTGCTACCATAATCATCATACTTGATCAAAAAATATTGTTACATAAGCATGTGGAGTAATGAAGATTCTTGTCTCAATCTGCACTTGGACGTTCCCTCATCATCATTAAGTACAACCTTGATTTCATTTAATGATCTTTTACAGTTTTACTACATTTGACTTCAATTTTCAGCACTGATTATTTCATACTTACAAAAGCGCAATTTGCTCCAAACACCACACTATCAATTTGAGCACCGAATAGGTTACCTACATTAAGGTCAACTAGCAAGCTTCTGTGCAATTCAATATCATCGTACAATTTTATTCAATTCTTTTGTCGAGATCACTGAAGACTTAGTGATGCAGGGTTTCGTGATGAACATGCAACCTTCAGAAGGGGAGGTGGGCTTTGATCTTCGCCTTCCTCCAACTGAGGATATTGAGCAGATAAAAAGAAGAATCAAAGAGGAGTGGGCACCAGCACATAAAAACTTGACGTACAAGGTAAAATCAGTTGATTTGCAGAACAACTGAAGTCGAATGGAACTTTTGCAGTTTCCTATATTCCTGAACTACATTTTTGGTGCTACAGCTGATGCCGAAAGGACCATTGAGGGTTGTGGCTCGGCGTATCATGGTTACAGCAACCAACGAGACAAACCCATGGTGGTCTCTATTTGAACAGGCTATCATCTCTGCCGGTGGAAAGCTATCAAAGCCTGAAATTTTATCTTCAACCTTGGGTTTTCTCCAATGATAAATACTCCAATACTACTCCATGATAATAATGAGGTATCTGATCCTGCCTTTATCAATTTTCCTCATGGTTAATGTGATGCTAAAACTCAGTGTCACCTTAATATTACAGTTTTTGGAGGATAAAGTATTCTTGAAGGGCATCAAAGTGTATGAACGTGTCACCAGAGCTCTGGTCTCCTTCAAAGGCTGATTCAAAATGGGAATTTGCCATTTTATCAACTGGAGCATTGTTGAATTCGCATCCCATCTAGTGAAGGCTGGAGTCCACGGTTATGAAAGCTCCTCCCTCCAAATTTCTCATTCTTCAGTCTCCACGATTCCAGACTAAACATTTCAAAAAGAATCAAACTCTTTGCAAGTCAGCAGATACTCCCATGTCCAAATAATTCCTTTAGATATAATCGCTTTCATGGACATGCCTACATTGTCATCATGGCCATTGCAGATGAAAGGAGTCCTAATTATAAGGCCTTTTGGAACACCTCTCATTTTCATCCACTCCTAAGTCCTAACTCATTTATGAATTGGTGGCAATAATTTGTTCTTGCCAACTACCTAGATTTGTTGTGATGAGATTCGACACCATGGTAACTTTCCCAATTGAAAAAACAGATCAAGAAAACCTAGATCTGAATACGTAAAATCAAAGGATCGTTCCTGAATAAATCTGGCGCGCTCGAGAACAGGAAGAGTGGCCCCCTGTACATCACCGTTCTTTCTCAGTCCTCATCGCAGCTCACACACTCATCTTCCTCAGCCTATTGTAAAATTCTACTCCCTCCGTTTTCAAATTGATAAACATTAATTTTAACCATACGTTTTACTCAAAAAAATAATTCAAATTTAAAAATTATAAGTTGTAATTGAAACAATTTGATGATAAAGTAAATTATAACAAAAAAATTTGAAATTTATTATATTTTTTAATAAGACGAATGATCAAAGGTGAAGTTTGTAGTAAATAGCGATATCAATTTAAAAACGAAAAGAGTAGATATTATAGTTGTCTTATTGATCATCAACAAAGAACATGTTACGATCCCGTTTTAGCAAGGTTGTAACTTGCCCCCTCATGGGAATCTAGTTAAGTAGCAATTCACTATTTATAAGAACTTTACAAAAAAAATAAGGAGCAATGCATTACTTCTGAGCCATTGAAATAAATTTCAATCCCTTCTCAACCATGTAAAACTGATTTTTTTTTTTGCCTTTTATGACCCTGGTTGACATTTTTCTAAACATTTTTCATCGAAGATGCAACCTGGAAGTAATTTTTATAAAATACTTGATCCCAAAAGAGAATCATTAATTTTTATTGAGAATTTTATGGAGCTCTTTAACACATCTAAAAATTAAGGTAAGCTGCATTTACGTGAAACTTTTAATCAATAATATACATTAAATTTAGTGAACCTAATAACAAAAGTTATTCATTGCTATATCATCTGTTACCACAAAAATTGACATGGATATTGAAAAATAGGAGTTGCATTTCATCGAGATATACTCCTACCCAAGAAGAAAAAAAAAAGCAAATCCAAGAAAATCTCAACACAAGCATAGAAGTTAACGGTGACTTAGGCACTGTTTGGTACAGCTGGAACTTAATAAAAAAATAGCTTATTTTTCTAGCTGGTGAAAAGCAGCTGAAAAATAAGCTGTTGTTTAGTTTATTCTGATAAGCTGCTAAACTAATAAGTTGTAAAATAAGTTTGCTGTTTGGCACAGCTTCTGTTTATTTCTGTGAATAAGCTGGAAATAAGCTGTGCTAAACAGGACCTTCGAATGGATAAATTTTTTTCAGTAGCTCATAAAGAATTGAGTCAATATTATTTCTTATGGTACAGTAAGTGACAATATCCACGACAATATATCTACTTTACATTAAATTTAAATTGTCAAATCTCTCATTTTACAATGGAGTGAGTAATAAAATAAAAAATCATCGCACCCATCCACAAAGTCCAATTATAATAATCCATTTGATTTCCCTTTCCCTTTCCCACAATCCCACTCAACAATTCCCTCAAATCCTCGCCGGCGCCGCCTCCACTCCATGACGGTGGAGGCAGGTACCTAACAGTGGCTCGCCAGCGCCTTCTCCTGCAGGTGAGAGCCGAGCTCTCCTCCCCCATCCTCTCGCGAATCCTCCTCTTTCTTTTTGGTGTTGACCTGGCTGGACGTAGCGATGATTAGTTGATCCCTGCGCGAGAGGATGATTTCGTCCCATGGGGCTGTAATGGGGATTGGAAGTGGTTTTTTTCATGTCTCCGAGGTGAGGGAAAGAGTGTATCTCTCTGCTGGCGTTACGTAGGGCGGCTACCCTACCTCGGTCTATTTCTCGGTCCCGTCTCTGCCTAAGGAGGATTGAACCTCGAATGTATCAAATTGCGATCTCAGGATGTTGCGGCAGGTCCGATTTGTGAGGGTTAATCTGTTCATTGTGTTGCTTTAATGGATCATGGATTATTACATTCATGACTCAGACAAGGATGGTTTCTGATATGGGTGACTTGTCCACCCCATTTAACTATACCAAAAACTAAATATGCTCAGACACACAACCAATCATGGTTTATCCTTTTTGAAATTATGATTTTTATATGTTTTCTATACCTGTGTTAATACAGCATCGGGATATGCCTTTTGTATTTCTTAGTAAACTTCTGTCATCTTCTCTGTCTTTTTTATATTATTAGATTAGTTCTATATATATATATATTTTGCTATAATGATTTCTCTACAACCCCAGACCCTGTGCAAGCGGGAGCTACGTGCTCTTGGCTGCCCTTTTGATGATTTCTCTAGGAGGGTGTCTAAGTGAGGCTATGCCGGGAAACAACACTCATAGGACTACAACAAACTGGCAAAGAGTTCTTAGCAATCTGAAATAAAAGAAAGTTGCCTTCCCTAATTTAATTGGACCTCTATTTTTTCTTGTTTGCTTAATTCATGTATATTTGTGGCAGGCTTGCAACTCTATGTGTTATATGGCAATCACGTTCTCTGAATAGTAAAAGTTCTATATTTTGGCTATTACGTTGCCTGCTTGTTCTACATTCATCAGGGTTAGAGTGGGACCTTTAGCTTATTTACCGTCTAATCTTTATTTTTGCTTTTGTGATCTTTGTCAAACCTTTTCGTTCACTCTAGGATCTGGTATTTTCAAGCCAACACTTTCTGTTTTATCAAATCTTCACTGACTATTTTTCTCTACATTCCCTTTTGCATACATCCCAATTCCCTTAGCTATTCTTGTGCAGTGGATATCCTTTATTTTAATTAGGAAGTATCGTTTTCCTATTGCAATAATAGTATGACCCTGTCAGTGTATCTTCTGTTTCATAGTAGAAATTATGTCTATGTTCTTTAATGCAGGGTCTTACTTGAAACAACGCTTTGATTTTGATTTATGTGAGCAACTATCTCATAATTCTTTTTGTTCTTTGTTAGGAATATCAAACACTGCCGAAGCAGTTCAGTGTGGAACGCTGTTCAGTTGTGGCATGGAATCTACTTCCCTTTATACACCTCTTATACCTGGTCTTCCTGATGAGATTGCTCTCATCTGCCTTGCAAGGGTTCCTCGTCGGTATCATAATATTCTCAGGTGTGTCTCTAAGAAGTGGAGAGCGGTGCTATTCAGTGCAGAATGGCTCTCCTGCCGCAAGAGGAACAACTTGGATGAGCCCTGGATATATGTGATCTGCAGGGAAACCGGCATCAAATGTTATGTATTGGCTCCGGACCCTTCAGGATGTTCATTGAAGATCATGCATATCACTGAACCTCCATGCGCAGGGAGGCAAGGCATTTCCATTGAGGTCCTGGGCAAAAGGTTATTTTTCTTGGGTGGTTGTAGTTATTCATTGATGCTACACGTGAAGTCTGTTATGATGTCTCTTCAAATATCTGGAGCATGGCAGTGCCTATGCCAACAGCTAGGTACCTTTATTCACAAAGTTCATTTTGATGCCTTTTTTGACATTTCTGTTTGATTTTCAATGCTAGCATCACTGCTGAATCTATGACCAGTAACTTTGCATTATTGCTTTATTTTCAGGTGCTATTTTGTGTCTGCATCTCTTAATGATAAGCTTTATGTAACTGGTGGACATGGTTTGACACATAAGTTACCAAATTCATGGGATATCTATGACTCAGACACAAACTCCTGGTGTGCACCCAAAACCACAATGCTCACGCCTGACATCGTGAAGTTTATTGCATTGAATGGTAAGCTGGTAACCATTCGCAAAGCAGCATGGAACAAGTACTTTGCTGGCTTATATGATCCATTAGACTGCACATGGAAGGTTGCAGAAAATGAAATTGGACGCTGTTTTTCCAGCCCGACGGGGGATGGCACGCTCTACATGTTGGAGCAGAAGGTTGGCACAGCACTGATGAAATGGCAGGAGGACACGAAGGAATGGGTCATGCTCGGTAGGCTATCTGCCAAGGTTACAAGGCCCCCATGTGAGCTTGTGGCCATTGGCAGGAAAATCTACGTGCTTGGGAGGGGATTGAGTGTAGTAACAGTTGATCTGGATGCAGCTACCAGTGTGTGTGTCTATATATATATATATATATATATATATATAGAGAGAGAGAGAGAGAGAGAGAGTTGAGACAATTGTATTCTTATTTCAGCACCTATACGTACCCAAGGTACATTGTTTTTAGTAAATGGGAAAGATATCTGCAATCTGTTTATGGTCAATGTGTATTGTCTGCTGTGGTATTTCTGTTTCTCTTTTCGGTCATGTGCCTTGTTACTAACCTAAAAGTTTGGTTTGCCCTGTTTCGTGCCATGAACGAATAGCTATCAGAAATGCAAAGGTTACTGAACAAGTTTGCTGTTGGCATCGCATAGTTCTTTGCACCCGCATTTTGAACTGAACAACGGAATCGTTCCTTAAGACTTCGCAGCTCAAACCAGCCTCAAGTTTGTCCACGAGGATCTCAGGTACGAAATGAGACAGGCTTGCGCTCTTTGATAAAATGAATAAGGCCTCTCTTAGGAGCTGACAAAAACAAGATTTTGAAAAGCTGGTTTTTGAAATACTGAAAAGCTAGTTTTTGAGAAAATAAACTAAAATCTGAAAATCTCATTCAGAGCTGCTTTTCTGTCTTTTGATGAGCAGAAAAGCTAAATATATATTGCAAAAGCTAACAGTCACTATTTTATCAGCTAGCTTTTTAACTAGCTACCAATCAACTTTTCTAAAAGCTCAAAAGCTTTAGCCTCAAACAAAGAGGCCTTTAGAATGGAGTAATTTTTTTTTTTTTTTGTGTTTCATCTATTCATGTGAAGTTAAACTGAATCCAATGAAATTCATATACGATTTCTATGAAAATTCCTACATTCCAACTTTCAAAGAGCCCTAAATCGTATTCCTAACTGTGCACTTAATCCCTGAAAAAAAGGAAGTTCAGTTCTGAAGATCAAGAACAGTGATCTTGCTCGTGGCAAGAATCTTGCTTCCACCTTCCTGCCCATCCAGCCTGCCCCGACCGAACGCGTCACAGTTCCATGACGACGCACGGCATGGCCGAAAGATACCTGTAAGAAAAAGGAGAGATTACGAGACAAGGGATCGGATCAATCACATGCAACCATGATTGGTTGATTGCCTCGTCGGTCGTCTTCTCGCGTCACGGCATCTTCTCGCGTCACGGCATCATCAGCCGAGGTTTTGTTTCCGCGAGCTAGGCTGTTAAACCGCGAGAACTGATTGAGCGACGCAACAGCAGGATTTTCGAAATCGGGTCTGAGCTGGTTTACGGTTTAGCCAAAAACTAGCCGGTTAATCAAGAAAATCGATCGATTAGCTGAATTTGTTACAGTGTTAAGTTCAGTTTTCGACTGAAACTTGAACTTTAACTTTATATCAAATCAGACCAGTTTGAACAAAAAACCGATTGGTTTTCGCTGGTTTCTAAAGCCTTGAGTAGCAGGGAATGACTGGGTGAGCTGATTTGTGAGTCTGTTGGCTGATGCATGCTTTTTACTGTTATGTCCACCAGATGATACTAGCGAGTGAGACATCAGTCTTACTGGCTCTTGTTGGCTGACGCTTTGAACAATGATTTTTATAGATTCAGTTAAATTAAAAAATCTAGTATTTATACTTTTAAATTCATCAAAAAAATATTTTTATAATATATATAATTTATATTATTAAAATTAATTAAATTTATCAAAATCATTGGTAAAAGTTATAGTCAACAAAACCTAAAAATAAGCTTCGATTAGGACAGAGCGAGTAGTACTTTAACAGTATGGTGCCGTTTGAAATGTAAAAACTTTTTTTGTTTTCTATATTTTTTATGTGAAATTAAATCAATTTTTATAAAATTTATAACACATTTTAAACAGGACGTAAATAGATGCGAGACACATAGTCCTAGTCAGCCTTTCCATGCATGTTTGCTTACACGTTCTTCTTCCAGAATTTGGGTTACGTTCAGGCCGGCGCCTCCTTTAGAACAAAAGAATTTTTCTAATTTTTTCGTTTTTTATGTAAAATTAAATTGATTTCTGTAAAATTTATATAAGATTCCTGCAAAAATTCTACGTTCCAAAAAGCCTCAGATTTACATAGACACACGGTAAAGTCCAGACTGATACAAACTCAAAATAATGGCATATCAGGCGATTAAATAATAAAAAATCCCGCAAAGCAACACAGGTGATAGTAAACAACATTCTACTCCTACTGTATCAGTATCGCCGGGTGAAGGTGAATATAAAACGCAAAAGAATCAAGGCGTGACGAGACGATTGGCGTCGGCAGGTCCATGATCTGTGCGCATTGGCGCTTTGTTTTTGTTCATTCAGAGCTGCCCAATGGCCGTGTGGCTACAGAGTAATACTCGACCGCGCGGTGACGCGGTTTAATTCGGAGGCCGGCCAGCGAATCCTACACAACCACCTACTATTCCTAGCTAGCAGTAGCTTCGGAGGAGTGTGAACGCTGGCAGTGTTGTTCATAAGCAGAGGAGAGAACCGATCAGGGCAGGCGACAGCGGCGTCGTGCCGCCGTGGGAAAAATTTGCCGCGGGCATGTGGCCGTTGCGTTGCGGCACGTCGAGATGTATCGCGCGCGCGCGCGGTCAACTCGCCGTCGTCAGGTTCTACCCGCCAGCCTGAATTCCACTCCGAGATCACATGCGCGCGCCCTGAATTCCTCTCCAAATCCACATGCCCGAAGAAGAATGGTCTATTATCCAGTGGACCGCAAGCTAATCAGCATCTCTAGCCGTTTAACCAGTTATACAATCCCCATGGCTATAGCATTATCAGAACCTAATAGTAGTATAATCAGCAGTGTCTAGCCGTCGTCAGGGTGACGTGAGCCATGAACTCCTCGAGGATTGGGGCATCTATGCCAAGTGACAGGCAGGTCGAATTGACACTTTGACGAGCGACCTCGGTCCCTGAACGAAAACTCGGTTTAGCCAGCTAAGTGCGAGCTGCGCGATGCGAGCAGTCGAACAACATCTGATCAAAATCCCAATTTTATACTGCACACTTGTTTGTGCTTCAAGGACGCTGCTAAACTCCCGCATTGTCCGCAACCAACGTCGTCTACGCTGAGACGCCACCGCCAGCCCGGGCGCCGGAGAGGAGGAGGATGCTTCCTCGGCCGCCTTTAAAAAATTTGGGCGGCGTCACCGGCAGCTGTACGGCTGACTTAAGATTACGAGTCGCATATACTTTTTTTTTTTCGCTCATTGTGGTACGGTGGTATCTTTGTGATGTGAACGGCCACTCACATTGACGTTGGCACAGTTGCGGCGACGTGGTTCATATAAATCTGCCGTCACCCCGATGCAAGGGTCATCAAGCAGACAAGCACAAAAACCTCGGTAGACGTAGCCATGGTGAAGACGGCGGCGTTGTGCAACGACACGGCGGCGGCAGCGCCGGCGGCGGCGAAGCGGAACGGCGGCAAGAGGACGTACAAGGGCGTGCGGATGCGGAGCTGGGGCTCGTGGGTGTCGGAGGTGCGCGCGCCGGGGGCGAAGACGCGGATATGGCTCGGCTCGCACTCCACCGCCGAGGCCGCGGCGCGCGCCTACGACGCCGCACTGCTGTGCCTCAGGGGATCCGCGGCCGCCGCCGACCTCAACTTCCCGGTTCAGTTCCCCATCAACGACATCCCCCACGCCGCCATGTCGCCCAAGTCCATCCAGCGCGTCGCCGCCGCTGCGGCTGCCGCAACCAGCGCCACGGCGTTCGCGTCCCGCGCCGACGATGCCGACGTTGCCTGTTGCAGCGGCGACGACAGCACCCCGGCGTGCAGCAGCAGCAGCGGAAGCGACGCCTCGGCTGTCAGCTCCCCGGGGTCCACGGTCACCAGCGAGGCTGAGACTGACGCGGCCTGCTGCCACGGCGACCAGAAGCTGCGGGACGGCGACGTCGTGGACTACAGCTTGCTCGCGGACATCGACGCGTACTTCCCGTCGCCCAAGTGCATGGAGTACGCCATGATGGACCCCTGCAGCGCGTTCTTCGCGCCGACGCCGATGGCCATGATGAGCGACGACGATGTCTGCTGGTTGGATGGAGATGACGTTGCGCTTTGGGCTTTCTCAACTCTGGATTGCTGATCTCAGTGGCCACAGAGGAGAGAAAAAAAAAATGGTGATGGATCAGGTTTTTTTTTTAACAACAGGAGGGCAAAGCCCTACTGAATATAATATATTAATAAGAAGAAAATATGTACAAAGCATTAGAGGAAAAGGCCAGAAAAGAAAAAGAAAAAAGAAAAAAAGAAAAAGCAGAACTAAACAATGGATTCTAGCCAGTCTGAGATAGCCGGAAAGTATTTCTTTTTAGCTTTATGTTTAAACTCATGAACAAATTTGGTCTTGCACTTCACAACTGTTAGATCTATGTAATTAAAGAATCTCCAAGTCATTAAGACTATTATTTCCATATAAAAGGTCACAGAAAGCTGTGTTCGAATGTCCTCAAAAGTCTGAGTAATATTCAGTACATCTGAAACTGTGATGCTAATAGTTGCCCCACACTGTTTAGCAAAGTTACAATATAAGAAGAGATGCTCCTAGGTTTCTTCTAGCTGCAGAATACACATTTCACAATTATAGGAGTTCAAATGCATGGTTTTTCTTCTTAGCATGTTTCTTGTGTTAACTCTATCTTTCAAAATAGGCCAAAAAAATACTTTATGCTCAATTGGATGCAGGGGTAGATGTTCAATTAATTGCCTGTAAGCTTTGACCGAAGAATAATTAGAAGAGCCCCAAATATAGCTCCATCTATCAGACTCTTCAGTTGGGACATGGTCATCCATCCAAAGTTGAATTTCCTGCTATTGAGTATAGGCTTCCTGAGATAGAGGTAAGTAAAAGAGCTCATGAATATTTGGAGCAGTCAGAAAGCTATGAACTGACAATTCTTTCTTTCGAGTGAATGAGAAAAGTTTAGGACAGTGTTGAGCCTTGATTTGACCATTCCAGAGATCTTCCCAAAAAAGGATAGTTTTTCCATCAAAAAGTTGAGCCTGAGCCATGCCTTTAAATTTATCTAGCAGCTTAAGAGTATCTTTCCACAAAAAGGAACCATACATTCTGGAACAGGGGAGTTTTCCATTTGTATAATATTTCTCCCATAGCAAATGAACCCATGGTAAATCTTCTCTGGAGAAAAACTTGTGTAGATTTTTTATAAGCAAAGCTTCATTCTGAGTTCTTAAATTGATCATCCAAGCCCTCCTTTTTTCGGTCTAGTAACAGTTGGCCAGACAACTTGAGAAGGCTTTTTTGCAGAACCTCGCCAAAGACAGTGTTTCCTGTACTTATCACATTGCTCAATAACCTTAGCTGGTAGTTTAAGTGTACACATGTAAAATTTTGGCAAGGCAGAGAGAACTGAGTTTACCATTTGCAATTTACCTCTTTGAGAAAGAAAATTGGAACAGCTTACTAGTCTTCTTTCTATCTTTTGAATTAAAGGCAAACAATGGTCCACATTGGGTTTGTACAGGCCAAGAGGCAACCCCCAGATAAGTAAATGGCAAACTACCAACTTGACAATTAAAAGTCCTGGAGAGATTATCAATTTTTTCCTGAGAAATATTAATAGGTACCATAACAGATTTACCATAATTCACTCTGAGGCCTGTGGAATCTGCATAAGTATTGAGAAGAGCTTTTAGAGTAAAGAGCTGTTGTGGACAAGCTTCCATAATAAAGAGGGTGTCATCTGCATATTGAATAATTGGAAAGTCTGCAGTACTGGAAATTGGAATAGGGAGATTTAGCAAACCCTGATCTTTGGCTCTGTTTATTATAGTCTGAAGTAAATCAGTAGCTAACACAAAAAGTAAAGGAGATAAAGGATCTCCTTGCCTGACACCTCTTCTACAGTGGAAAGATTTTCCTGACACTCCATTAAGTAAGACAGCAGAGGTCCCAGAACCCAAAATACTGGAAATCCAAGAAATCCATTTGGCACCAAAACCTTTGCTAGCTACCATCTGTATAATAACTTGGTGTTCAAGCTTATCAAAAGACTTTTCAAAATCTAGTTTAAGAATGAGCAGCTCTTTCTTTGATTTATGACAAATATGCAAATATTCGAAACTCCAAGCTAAGCAATCTTGAATGGTCCTTGATTTTATAAAACCATACTGGTTTTTATGAATCAATCTCATGATGACCCCTTGCAAACGATTAGCTAGGAGCTTAATGATTAACTTGATACTTGAGTTAAGAAGAGATGAGTCTGTAATCAGCAACAACTGTTGGAGAATCCTTTTTAGGCATAATAGTAATGTAGGAACTATTAATACTCTGAACACAGAGCTGTTCTTCATAGAAGCCGTGCACAAATTATAAAAATCTTGAGAAACAATGGGCCAACACTTTTTTAAGAAATTAGTATTGAAGCCATCTAGACCAGGTGACTTATTTGTTGGAAGAGAAGACACAATATTATCTATTTCAGTCTTGGTGAAAGGATATTCTAATCCACCCAGATCATCTGCAGGTTGAATAAGATCTTCCAAATGAAAGTGCATGGCAGTAAATTTTGAAGAGCCAAATCGGTCCTTGTAAGAATCCCAAAGAATGAAGCGCCCCGGGTATTCCCGGTGCCTAACACTTTATTATACCAGTCTCTGGATCAGTCGCTGGTACAACAAGTCTTACAACAGGTGATACCACAGGTCCCGTCCAGTCAACGGACGAGAAACATACGACCGGACAATACCAGCTACAAACAACAGGATTACAACTACAACCCAGACCAACGCATCTAGAGGCGAACACATGGCGGAAGCAACTAGGTAGCGACACTAATCCACAGGCAAAGTCGAGTGCGGACAAGACCAAAGCTTAAGCGTCTTCCTCACCATTGGCGATGACGAAATCAAGATCTTCCTCTGTAATCAATAAGCAAGAATGAGTACAAAAGTACTCAGCAAGTCTCGACTCTTACCCTACCATTAAGGGGAAAATGTATGCACTTGGCAGTAGCAAGGTTCAGGCCAAGGTCATCAATATTGCCATAAAGCAAATTTTACACATGCAGGGGTTTAACTTTGTAAAGCAAGTTTTATAAACCTTATATTACAATATTAGTTGATCAAGTTTTAACGTTGTCGGACACCCCGTCCTCGACAACCTTCGGCGAGAGGCTGGTCCTAATACTGGAAAATCACTCACACCTCAAGGATCATCCCATGCTAGTTATTGTGACCAAACCATAGCCTGTCCATAACTGAGGACTCAGCTATTCGAATAGATTTTAACTCTACAAAGGTTGTACACTTTACCACACTCTGAGCGTAGCATCATATCGTGACCAGTAGTACTGTCTCACAAAACCATTACCCATCACAACATCGTCCCGACTAATCGTCTATGGAAGTTACTAGGGGTTCATGACCTTGAAATCAGGCCTACAACCGGGTTGCCAAGTCTGCACCACTTGCACCTTTTCCATGGGCTTCCATTGCTCTCAGCCTCCAGACGATTACCAGACTAGTTGGCGGGAGTTAGGCTAAGCCCTGCCGCATACAGGGTCATGTGGCTGCACATAAAAATGACTAGGTAAGATGTCACCCCAACTTGGTCCTTAATCGAGCCAAGACAACTATCTCCACCATAAACCTACCACAAAGGTAGCGTTTATTCTCCCAAAATAAGCCTACCACAAAGGTAGTGCTTATCCAACAGAATCATCCCGGCTCATAATCAAATTCATTAGCGTAGTATCTTTAGTTATCACCCCACCAATATCTCACACAACACCGCCAAAGGCACACGCAT
>BCLH01002398.1:29435-43235 GCA_001602315.1 Zoysia pacifica | reverse complement strand
GTGACCTGCGAAGGGATTGTGCGGCCCATTGGTCAAGGACCCGGGCCGCGTCTTTCTTCCTAGGCACGCATCGGTGAAGTGGTGGTGACGATGCCTTGCAGAGGCCCCAGATGGCTGGCCCAAGGGCCATGATGAGAGTGACACCTCTGGTGCTCGTGGTGTCGTGAGTGATTGAGTGAGCTCGCCATCACCGGCGGTGAGTCGAAACGACAGCAGCGTGGTGCCGGGGGCGCGTGGCGGCGGAGCTTCGTGGAGAGAAGCCGTGGCTGCCTAGGCGATCTCTTCCTTGTGCATGAGAGCATCCTAAGGGTGCGGGGAGCGTGCTCGAGGCCTCGCCCGGGCCAATGGTGGTGCCCCAGGGGTTGGCATCGTGGCCCAACGGCGGCGGAAGGGGGCGCACGTTGAGCGGCTGAGGGGGGCGCTCGGCTGCTACCTCCTAAGCTCTATGAGCTTCCTAGCAGGCTGGGGGTGCTCTAGGGTGGCGGCCAGTGGGTAACGGCCGCCTAATTTGGGCTGGCACCGGTGGGGTGCGACAGCCGGCCGCGAGGAAGACAACGGAGGGGAAAACTGAAATTAGAGCGTACTTCTGCGGGCGCAAAATGGGGAGACCTATGAAACACGACGGTAGCGTGAAGGGCCCGCGCGAGTGAAAGTTGCCTAGGGGAGTGAATAGGCAACCTAAAATAATTCCTAAAAAATCAAACTCAACGAACTATCAGACCATCGGAGTCTCTGGTAATGTGCCGAACACTCCGGTCACCGGACTATTCGGTAACTTGCCGGACACTCAGGTCAAACAGGCGCTTTAGACGGAATTTGAATCTAAGCAAGTTTTAGCTAGTTCTAGCAAATTCCACTTGAATCAAAAGACTAGAATATGATATAGGAAGTAGATCTAAGCAATTAAACAAGCTAGATACTAGAGAGCAAGTAGATCAAAGCAAATCTATGAATATGAACAACAAGAACAATATGAACTTGCAAGAACGAAAAGAACACAAAGAGACACAAGATTTTACTCTGAAGTTCGAGTTCACGAAGGAACTCTACGTCTCCGTTGAGAGGTTCACAAAGAACCGGATCTCACTCGATTCTTTCTCTCATTCAACCAACCACAAAGGTGAGGTTGAGTTCTCCACTAGCAAATCTCTTTCAGAAAGAGGTGAACAAACTTCTCGGGGCGTCACCACACAAGTTGAGAGCTCCCAGGCACGTCTAGCCGTCTAGGAGCAAAAGCTCCAAGAGTAACAAACTCGAATCAAAGCTCGACGGTGCCGCAAATGCTCAATGGGAGTGGAAGCACTTCTCTCACAATCTCTAGCTCAAATCTTGCAAGCTTAGGCCTTGGAAGGGAGTGGGAGAGTGTTTTTAGAGCTCAAAAGTGTTGCAAGCAAATGTGAGTCGCCAGCCCTCTCAAAATTGGCTGAGAGGGTATAAATACCTAGGCTCTAAAAAGTAGCCGTTGGACTGGCTTCTGACTGACCGGACATTCTGGCACTTTGCCGGACACTCCGGTCCATCGGAGTCTCTAGCAATATGCCGGATACTCCGGTGAGGCCTCTCGGGTTGGCATAGCCTGATCCACCAGAGTCTCCGGCACTGTACCGGATACTCCGATGAGCCCTCTCGGATGCAGGCTGCTAGGCCACCGGAGTCTCCAGCATTTTGTCGAATACTCCGGTGAGCCTTCTCGGGTAAAGCCAGTAAGCCTTATCAGAGTATCCGGCATAATACCTTTTAGTGGTCTTTGAAGAGACTCCGGTATTGTGTCGGATACTCCGGTAAGGAGTCTTGGGTTGGATCAAGATTTGAGCATTTTTGGCACTTTGAGACCTCAATTTGAGTCCCTTGATAGTACGGCATGCCTAGACTCAAGAAATGATAAAAAATATTATTTTTCCATGAGAAAAGGCTCCGTGACTTGATTCAAGAAAATTGAGGGGTCTTCTTTTTCTTTCAATATTCTTTTCTTCTTTTTGAAACTTCTCGGCTGTCAATACACTTAATTAATGTCATTAGCTCTTTGAATGGTTCGTCATCATCCACCAAAACCCATTAGGGTGCTTACATGCATTTTCAGTGGGCGACGAGGAAACGCTTCTATAGTTGGCTCAGCGAAGTGGGGCTCCAACCGGCACGGCTGCGGCGAGATTGTGCCTTGAAGGTGAAATTCGCCAGCTTGGGCGAGCGGTGGCAGCTGGCATGCATCGTGGCGCGTCGGGGAAGCGTCGAGGCACGCCGGTGCTTGAGGTGCAGCCAGCGCGATGCTATTGCGTCCCGATTTTCGATCGGCGCAGCGTGGTGATGAGCTTGTCATTACTTGTAATTTGACAGTGCGCCGAATTTGGATTCGCTTTGACGGCCGTCGATGTGCGCAGTGAAGCTTGTGAGGAGTTACTTTCGCCGGTGCAATGGTGCTTGACGCGGCGGCTCGGCAACTGCGACGACGTACGGCGATGGCGTCGCGTGGCCGTGCGGGTTTCCTCAAACTGTCTGCGCGGAACGGTGAGCACACGGCTGGCCATGAAAGGCGACGAAGCCGCGAGGTGACGGTGACGTTCACTGGCTCAGTCGGCGCGGCATCGGCCAGGTGGCGCCCGAGGTCTACGTGGTGGGGGCGAGCCGGGGAAGAAGGCGAGGCGCGCACGCCTCGCTCGTGTGATGGGCCGGGAAAACTAGCAGGCCGGCCGGCCCAGCGAGGGAGTTAAACTTTTTCTTATTTTCTAAAGATCAAAAGCAAATAAGAAAATCAAACAAGCAAATCAATTCCAAAAAGATCAAAAGCAAGAAAACAAGAAAATCAAACACTTGGCAAATTTAATTTTAAATTTTGAAATTTTTCTTTTTTGCTATGTTATTCCATTTTAGTTTTATTTTTGAAAATTTTTAAAAGAGTCTAGAAAAGCTAGGTTCACCCAATAAAGAAAAAGAATAAATATATATGTATATTTTTTTTTAAACCATTTTTTCGTAGTTTGAAATTTTGGGATGTGACACCTGTATAAATGGTGGTCTTCGTCTTGATTCAGTATCACATCTTGCACAATATCCCACAACTGAAAATATATTCAAACAGACCGATATACAGTTTGTGTCATCCAAACAAGAGGGAAATGCATGCAGCAAATACAGAACAGTATACATTGGTGGAAGCAACATCCTGCGGGCTAACTACAGTGCAGCTCCTGTGATCAGTCTTTTTGGCAAAGGCTGTGCATGCATGCTGCACACAAAAAGCCTGTGTGAAAACGGACTACAGCGACTCCACACAGGACTGGCTAGCTCACCTGTTGAACAATTGACAAGTGGGCCCAGCGGAGTTGGACTTTTTATAGCTAGCTAGGCGTGACTGGCGTGCCAGTGCTGTTAAAAAAAAAAGGAAAACTAAAGATGCCTGCTTGGCTTTTTATATTACCTTTTTTCAATCCATGTTACCTTTCGTTTCATCCTCTTTTCATCCCATTTGGGTGGAGAGCCAACATTTTTCCACACTTTTTTGTACAGCCAACAGAAAGTAAAGTGCACATAAGAGCCAGCCACTGATAAAAATATGACCACAATTTCGAGGGGTTCGACATAATAATCCCTGTGAGTAGTGGTAACAACGTTGGTGTCGTCAAACCAAACACGCCCACACGGATCGGAGGGCTAAACCTAAACTTCCGCGAGGCACACTAGCTAGGCCCTAAAATATCGAATACTCCATCTATTCTAAAATCGTCGTTGCTCTTTACTTGTTCTAACTAGGAAAATAATTTTGAAACAGAAGGAGTGCAAATTTCTAGAGCGCTCACGGTAAAAGTAACAGTTAAGCATACGCAGTAACCGCGTCCACAAGTGGAGTAATAATGTGGTCATCAACAATAATGCACTCATGATTCCAGTGAACGGCACAGTCAGATACTAGTGCTACTGTGCATGCAGGATCTACAAGGCCATGCCGCTACCAGCCAGGAGTGCTGAGCAGTGGTGTACCACATGCAGATGGAGGCTAGCTAGCTAGGATCGATGAAGGAATGATGAATCTTCCAAACACCACGGCGCACATCGGCCATACTTTGTGCAGCAGCGTCTCTCGCTGCTGCTGCCCTTTTTTGACCAGTTTTTTCCCCTTTCTTTCTCTTAAAAAGCAGTGAAAGCCCCCATCATTTGCTCTCTTCTTCCCGCCCTGCTTTAGCCTGCTCGATCTCGTTCTTTCAAAAAATGGCCCGTCCATTTTGGATCGATCGATCCATCGGAATCCAGATCATTCTGTCTTATGCATTGAGTTTTCTGATCTCATCTTAGTCGTAGTACTTAATCACCAGCTGGCCATGTATATGAGCTGAACTGAAGTGACGGTTAGAAGTTTCTGAATGGCTTTGTTGAGAGGGTAAAGGTTTTCTGATCGAACGGGAAAACAACAAGCCATGCAGGGAAGATTATCGATGGGGTTGAGGCAAAAGAGACAAGCCTGGAAGAGTAATACCAAACATAGTTTGAGCATAACATATCAAGTATACAGATATAGTTTGAAATAGTATCAAGTACTGTATAAAATAAGCACCAGAAATGTCTCGACGCGTGCGCTGAAAGAGGGCACAGAATAGCTTGTAGCATTAACATCATAAGCTTCGTTGCCACAAGCTTACCATCGTAAAAAACAACGACACAAGCTCACACTGAGCTTTGATGATACGTAAGTACGTATGGCCCATGGGCCGTATCACTGCCATGCATTTCAAATTCACTGCCAGTACAGACACTGATACCTACAGAACAAGATCTGGATTTGTTATATTACTCCTTTCAAATTAGGACATACACACAAAAGTATTATGAGATTGTGATATGAGAAATAAATTAAAATTATTGACATAACATCAATTAGTTGCTCTGAACAAATTCCTTAATTTTTGTCACTGTTTTAACATTTGTCTTCATCTAGACTTTTGGTTGGAATTTATAAAGAACCGAATTCCAAAGGGTCTGCACTCTGCAGGGTAGCTACAACTAGGCCCAGAACATTGCAGTTGCCTTATTGAAGTTTCACATCAAAGACTAAATTTGGTACTGTCGGTGTTAAAATTTATGTAATCGAAAGGACTCGGTGCGCTCTTCGTATTCAAAATGGTCTAAATCTATGGAAGACTCGAGAGTTAACTTGATTCGGGCCGTCGACGAGGCATAATACCCTACGTCTAGAGTTGAGAGAGATCAAATCGTATAAACTCAAAAACACGAGTACAGTGGCGAAAGGGCTTTGGCTCGAGCCAAGAACTCTAACACGCGTAGGTGGATGTAGTTACAGTAGAATGGCTTGAATCTAAATTGTCTTGTCTAAAGCCCCTGGTACCCTTTTATATAGGGGTGAGATCAGAGTCTTCAACTTAGCGTCTACAAAATCTTTTGGCCCTCCGTCAGGTGGGGTTTCGGTCGTCGCTTGAGTTGGTCGTTTGGCACCCGTTGGCACCGAAGCAGATTATAGGTGTTCTTCGTACATTCTTTGTCCAGTCGTAGGGGACAAAAAACACTTTTTTGTTTCGCTTTACCGTCCGCAGGGATGCTTTACCAATCGTCTAATTGCTTTACCGCTTTCTAAAACAATTTTCCTCCGACAAGGTTGCTTTACCTCCTGCTGTATATTGTCAAGAATCTCTGTGCTTGACAGGTGTCGATGGCTAAGGCGGTGGCCGACCCTCGAGAGTCAAGTAGAGGCGTTGGCTTCTAGCAATTAGCTGGTTGAGTTGAGTCTTGTCGTCGTGCGGCTCCGACCCTTCGGTGGTCGGGTTGTGGTGTTCGTACTGTTTCGACCCCCTGAGGTCGAGACGTTCTTGGCGTGACGCGGTCCTCCGTGGGCTGCAGGTTGAACCGTGGGCCGTAACCCATAGCTAGGCTTTCATTCTCACTCCGGGCCCAAAAGTACCTGGTTTACATGATCTCGACAAGTACATACTGCTAACCTGGTTCATTGCAAAAATGTATACAAGAGTCGGTCAACAGTAACAAGCTTATTATCCCCATTAGTGTCAACTTTTCCATCACTACGGCAGGTGGATATCAGATCTTAAGGAGTCAGATGCAGATGCCAACACATTTTTTATTATGGAAGCAAAGTGTTCAGAGGACAAACCGGCAACTGCTTAGCGCTAAAAATGGCAACGGATAATGCGCCCACGGATAGTTGTTTCTGTGGATTGTGATTCGCATTTCATTTGGATTTGCGCCGATTTAATTACTGCACATGGAATGCATTCCACATAATAAATTGGTGGAGGAGTAGTTTGATAATGAAAGGTGGCTGCGTGTACTTTATAACCTGCATGTATATAGGTCCATAACCAAGAATCTGACCGCTCGATGTTAAGCAGTACTAGTAAGGAGTAACTAGCCAGAAACTGGCAGCGATTTGTCCTTTGTTTTGGTTTTTCTTCAATATCCGACGATGCAATTGGAAATTACCTTTGTAAATTGTTCAGAACGCATGTCTGAACAAGGTAAAGGCTGCTTGAATTGATAACTGAATCTGCTTTATGCCATTTTTTTAGAAGTTACCCAAAAGAAAACTGAGAGGCATGTGTTGCTGCTATAGTTTTTAATCAAACCACTATGCATGGCTGACTGCTATAGTTTTTAATCAAACCACTATGCATGGCTTATACTCTCTCTGATATTAAAATATTGACATCATAGACTTCTAACATCAACTTTAATTATTTGTTAAAAATCAACGATATCAATAATTTAAAACTGAAGAGAGTATCAGTTTTTATACTTAGAGTCGTTCGATGAGCAGCTGCATCACGACGCATAATCTGTGACAGCCCAGGGTCGTAGTAGTCCAGATAAAACTTGAAACCAAGCTGAATGTACTACGTTTCTGCTTGCTTGTGATGTGTGGATTCATGACGTTCGTACAGTACAGAAACAGCTCCAAGTACCACCCCCCCCCCCCCACCCACCGGGAAAGGGCCTTTTTATCCTGTGATCGACATGGATTTTACAGGTTGATTGCGAATATTTTCTTGGCCTCGTGATCTTGACCGTACGTGGCCCGTCTTCTCATCAAGTCCCCTTTCTTGTAGGCCTGGCCTGGGACTGGACGCGCTGAACAAACTTCAAATTCCAAGGTTGTACGTATTGCATGGAGAAAGACCCTGATTCAGATTGGTCTATGCAGTTGTCAATCACTGCTAAAGAAAATTTGAGAGCTGGACTTAAGTAGCCACATGATTATTTCCTTTTTTTAAAATATAGTACTTGCTAGTATGTGATTCTATATGAGCTACCTTGTCCTAACAACAACAAAATAAGAAAAAAAAAACGGGGAATTACATAACTATGAGTTACTTCGTGTCAAGAAGAAAATATTTCACCCGAATTCAAGGTTAAGGAGAATTTAAGCTTAGGTGGTGGAGACCAATGTGACCCTGGTTTCTTTTTGAGATTTGTATCTATAGCATATAATATTATGTCATCCTTATTATTGCTGAAGGATAGCGACATGTGCAGCTTTTGTAAGGTATCCAGTATTTCTCAAGGGCCCATTTGAAAGTCACGTAGGAAACGAAGAAAAATAAAAGCATGAAACAAAAAGAGACAGACACCAATTTATATTCCCTTGTCCGTCCACTGCCCTACAACTCCTGCCTCCACGGCGGAAAAGGTCGAGTCCCAGCACCACGCAGCATGAGCAGGGTCTCTCTCCATCGACAACCTGAAGACGCCATGCCCCAACCCCAGCAGACGCCTACAGGCTACACCCTATAGCAAGCAAGCAAGCAAGCTAGTAGCTGATCACCCTAGCCGTGCTCTCCTGCTTTCAGAACGTCGAGACATGGATTCGCTGGCTTTCACCAGCACACACACCGCGGCTGGTACAGTACGTGAGAGCGACGAGTGACTGATGGAACGCCATGCATGGCGCGGCGACGAGCGAGCGGGCATCGCGGACCGGCAGGGAAACCGCCACGCAGATGCAGCGCGAGGTCCGGCTTCACGTCTACCTGCCGCCTGCCCTGCCCTGCCTGCCTGCCGCATTCTCGCGACGCCCGAGGCGCGGCCGGCCGGCGTGCGTTCTCGCGGAAGCCGACGCGGCGTTCAGAGCAAGACTGCCGGCCGGAGCTGCGTCGCTGCGAGTTCTCGACCGGTCGATCGGTCGTCGACAAACCGCAGGGTCGAAAAGGGACGTTTGCATCGCATCGCATCGATCGTCGATCGGCAGGCTGCTTGCAGTTGCAGGCCGAGCGAGCTGTTTGTGGCGAGCAGCGTGCATGCATGCATGGGATCGACAGAGCTAGACTGCCGCTGCGCGAGCCGGCCGGCCGGTTCCACCTAGGCTTGGATGGATGGGCTTGGGTTTAGGCTTTTGTTTGGGAACGGAGCATGGGGTGGTAAAAAGGGGAACAGTCCTATGATCAATTGGTGGCAGCGGTAGAAAGTTAGTCTGTAGTACTGTGGATCTTGAAGAAAAGGTAGCTGGGGCTTCATGCATGTGCTACTCATTCACATTCATGTACTTCCAATTATTAAATCGTTTTAAGTGTGAGTATACGAATTTAAGAGGGTGAAAAAAAAGTGGAATGCACTAGAAACAAGGAGGAGAAAAATATAAGTAGAGAAATATTAAAAATAGAAAAAGTGTATCGAAAAGTAAAAACGACTTTTTGACGCTTATAACTCATCATATATTGTGATCCCAATCGACAAAACACTTTTGACGCTTTGATTATGTATACAAGGAAAATATTATGGAAGAACCGAAGAAGAGTGACCACTATAGCAATCGTAACCGGCATTCACTGATTCACAACATAGTAGACACGAGCTGACGAGCATATGTAGCATATAACACAAATTAAACTTTGTGTCTCGAACAAAAATGTTTGATTTATTAGTTGCATTGACACGACACACGAGTACCCTAATTTCCGTTTAAGCACGAAGCCCGATGCGCACGTCCTATCCCCTTCTTCTGCTCGCATGTTCTTGACAAAGTTGAGCCCGTCGTCCTGCTGTACTACTCCGCTGCAGCTCTCGTCGTTGAGTTGCATTCCATCTAGTAGAGACGCATCGCGCTTGTGCATCATTCCGATTCCTGAACTAGTGCAGCTGCACGCTCTGGTCGATTTGCAAGCGACGTCTCCGTACTGGACCAGGCTGAGGCAGGCAGGTCGTATTCGGATAACCTAATATTTAGGCTTTACTTCTGAATTCTGAACCCTGCAGTGGCCGGCCAAAAGCAAACGGTACGTACAAGTAGCAGCGACCAGTAGACGTCTTCCAGCCAAGGTTTCTTTTTTTAAACCAATTAGAACCGGTTTGACGAAAACTACAAAAATCGGTGAAAAACCACTCCAAATCAACTCAAAACTCTGGTTAATTTTTCCAATTTATTAACGGATAACAGACAGCCTTCCAGCTAGCGCGGTGAGAGCTGAACACTGTAGAGGGTATAGAGCGCTAAGGAGAGACAGGGAGATGAAAGCTCTCGATCGAGCGCAAGTGTTGTTGGCAGTGCAAGAACTGATGCAGAAAGTTCAGATCAGTGTTTGTCTCTATTGTGCGTGCCTGCCTGTGTGTACGCGTGAAGCAGCAGGCAGGAGGAAGGGGGCTGGTCATGGACGTCGACAAGGAGCAAATGGGCACGATCAAAGTTGCAGACTTTGCTAGCGACAGTTCCATTGGATTATCACTGCATGCATGTGGGTGCACGCATACCACTGTAGCCTGTAAAAGGCAGCGTGTGAAAATGATTCCAGAGAAGAACGCTAGCTGTGTGCCGCCGGATCGAGGAGAATATCGACTCCTATGTATGTACGGTAGATAGGTACCGCCTAATCTTTTGTTTTCCTTTTATTAATTAGTCGCAGGTGGGATTTGATCAAATGTAAGAGCATCTCCAGTAGATGCTGCGAAATAGATGCTTTATATCAAATTTTGAAAGATCTGTGAAACTCATTTTTAAGGATTAATCTGAGTGGTCTGTTGCAGTAGGTGATGTAAAATTGTTGTTTTGTAATTGATTTCTCCCTAATTTTCTTATCTTTTTGTGCATACACTCTTTATAGTTCAAGTATCTAAACATTCAAACTTTCATATTCAAGCATACAAACCACAACCATATTTTTTTAAATCCAACATCTCAAATTTAAATTTAAATTCAATATACATTTAGTATGTTAAAAAACAGGAATTAATATGAGAGATCAACATGAGGAATTCAACGTACTGAAATTAATAAAAGAAATTCAATGCAACAACGGTAATGATAAAAAAAATAGGAAATGAAAACAGATAAGAAAAAATTTGTACTAGAAAAAGTCTCATATGAGGGGCATCGCTTGGCTTCAGGCGGAGCTTGTGCGGGAAAAGTGGTTCGTATCAAGGGGAAAGAAGATAAAGTACGGGACCGGGCTCTAAATACAAAGCATAGAGCAAGAGTTTTAAAGGATCTTTAAAATTTTTAAAGCACAATCTCATTTTAAAGAACCTGTTGGACATGATTCATGCTTTATATTAAAAAAATTTAAAGCCCGAGATCTTTTTAAAGCATCTGTTGAGGATGCTCTAACTCTGGAGTTATCACTTTGCCACATCAAATTTAAATGGTGGAACTGAGGGGGCGGGTGGTAGCGGCCATTGCCCCCCCCCCCCTCCAGTCCAACATTTGAAATTTCTTTAACAATCCCTTAATTGGCTCCACTCCTCTTTATAAGTGGATAATAAGAAACACAAATGGTTATTAGTTGTAGTTCAAGCATCTAATTTATTTGTTGTACTTGAGGGGGGACTTAATTTATGTTTGATAATTTCGGACTGATCTACCAACTGAAAAATGATAAGTTTGTATCTTTATGAACTATGGGATATGTATATTAGCAGCTCAGTTGTCCAAGGCACAAGCCGCATAAACCCGTTGTAGTTGTTCAACACGTCAAGAAACTAGCACGTCCAGCTCTCTATTGATGAGTATCGACTCTGTCGCTTCGTCTAGCTGCAAACCACGATTTCCTCCTGCTCCTACAAAAACTGTATTCCAACCTTGCAGCTAACTAGGCTATCGCACACTAGATAAAACCATCACACACACAGACATGACTCTTTTAGAGTGTTGCACAGGCACAAATAAGGCCATCATCACCACTCACCCCTCCTAGAGCGCTCGCCTAACCACGAACCACAATGGACAATGCACTGGCACATCCTCAGCTGCTCCAAGAAGATCAGCAGTGTGCAACGAAGGCTTAGGGTCACTCTCTCTAAAGATAGAGCAAGCTAAGATGGAAAACGGATTGACTGCCCTCCCCTCTAGATTTTCTGCCCAGTTCCGCCTAAAATGTGTATATCTACAAATTTCCTAATTGGACTTTGAAGAAATGGAAATACAAAATGATACCTAATTTCTACTAATTGATTCTGACGGATATGGTTATTCTTATTTCTTGGTTGTGAAGAGAAAACTACTACATATCTTTTCTATTTTTGTTATGTTTTCATTTTATATACTTTTTGCCTGGGAACAAATAATTCTCTTTAAAACTAGAGAATTTTCTAATACTCTAGACATCAGATACTTTTTGTTGTGCAGTTGTTATGGGTGAAAACTAATCACCATGATGTTACCCTTCAAACCTCTTTAGATAAAAAATGAACTAGTTTTTTAAAAGTGGTAGGAATTTTAAAAGTTAATTTATTTTTTTCACTAAAGAAGTTAAGTTACTTTTAGGTGCATGTATTTACACCCTTAGCAGTTGTGTATAGCAGAATGGAATAACCCCGTACGACTTGCTTTTCCCTCCTCCGTCCTCAACAAGATTTTCTTTTATCATTGTTTTGTATGCAGCAAGAGAGAGAGAGAGAGAGAGAGAGAGAGAGAGTCGCTCACTGTACGACAGCACATAGGCTCCACTGATCCAGACCCTTACGACATTCCCTTTTGGCTTGTTTCTCGGTACGGATGGACCCATGGCCAAGCCAGCCGAAATGTGCCAAGAGAATGAAGCTCCATTAATTGATGACCCTTCAAACCGACCGGCGCCGCAGCTCCACGGACCTGGCATGTGCATTTGTTCGCATGCTTGGGCTGCACCTTCTGCAATATTGTTCATCTTCATCCCCACTCGACCGTCCGTTTCTCTGTCATCCTTAACTTGCTGGTCGTCGAGACATCTCGGCAGATCAGCAAGTGCGTCGTCTGTGTATCCTGGCCCTGCAAGCTCTTGCTCCGAGGCAAGGGGCCACGGGCAGAAAGTGACGGAAGACGAAGCAAATTCAGGCTGCTACAGGGACATATAACATTCCGGCAGCTGCGTTTCTTGCTGTCACCGGAAAACTACTTGGATCAACCGCGCGGTGTGTCCGGCCGGCCGGACACAAGGATGCATGGCATGCACTTACCCAAGAGCTGGTTCTAAAATCCACTGACTACCAGATGACTAGTGAGTGGGTCTGAAGGAGCATACGCTGTTCACAGATATCCCATGTCATGTTGCTCATGCATCTTCCAAATCGTAGCATGTACTTTTCTGTTTTTAAATTGATATCGTCGTTAACTTGCAACATCAACTTTGACTATTCGTTTTATTAAAAAATAAATATCAAATATTTTTTATAATTTAATTTATTATTAGAGTTATTTGAGCTAGAACTTAAAATTTTACACATTTGATTTAATTTTTTAAATAAAACGAATGATTAAAATTGATATTTAAAGTCAATAATAATATTAATTTAAAAACGGAGAGAGTAGTTGTCATTGAGGCCCGCTTTTAGATTAGGGAACAATGTGAGAAAGTATGGGAAGTGATGCCTTGGCCTCGGCAGGCCTGCGTATCATACAGAGTTGGGAAGATCCCCCAACGTTTCTTGGAGAAAACAATCTACTTAGATTGGGTGCAACAAATCAGGTCACAGTCGTGATCTGCATTACTACTAAGCCTTTACATTTGAGTAGAGGGAGATTCTATCTAACCATGAAACGATATTACGATTCTATATTCCAACAGCCCCCTAAATCACAGATTCACAGCCGATCTGGTTGAGATCGTACTGAAATGTCTTTCAACTGTCGTTCGGGGAGAGATTTGGTAAACTTAAGTAACATTCACAGCTTGTCTAGCCCCTTGCAAAGAAAAAACTCGCCTAACAAGGACTCGAGAGGAGATTTGGAACAAAAGTTCAAAGTTCAGTTGACCGAACAGTCAATATCTATCCGCTTGGGCCGAACAGGACAGGGTAAATAGCAACATTATCATGGAGATCTGTGGGCTGTCACCAAGCTTCCATGAGCCTGGGTTTGGGCCTATTCCAAGCATATGCTATCATGTGTTTGGTTTGTTTCCGTAGGCCGAATCTCTCTCTGTGTGTGTGTTTTTGTTTATTCGAGTATAAGGTATGACATATATATTTTGTGGTCTGCATACCGTAATATGTAAATAATGTACAGTTTAGACATGTGCCGTTTGCTGTTTCTCGAGATTTTCTCATATTTTTCCTTTCGCTGTCATTATATTTTCTTTTCACGTGGTCACCATTTTCCATGGATCCCACCAGTTTTGAAACCAAATGGTGATCCAAGACTCTCCACATCGTACTTAAATGTATGGTTCAATCAAAAGGCGACAAGGAAATTGATAGTCATCCGACTGACCGACTCACCGAGTTCATCTTCTCATAGTACTCCATAGTCCACACTAGTATTAGATCAGTACCTCGTATCAACACACGTTGATAAATGTCGAAGTAAATTTACTATGAGCTCAAGAGCAAAAGGGACCCATCAAGATTGCCGTTTTCCAAAAAAAAATATTGATTTTTTTT
>BCLH01002398.1:0-24276 GCA_001602315.1 Zoysia pacifica | reverse complement strand
GGTCGAGGCATGGAGGTGGTGGCCGCCCCGTGCGGGAGGACGAATCAGGCCGAAGCGCTGGCGGGGTGGCGGGGCCCGGGGCGTGGCGGTGGTGGCCAGTGCATGGGCGAGGCGGCGGCAATCGGGGCAACGTCCAGGAGGAACGACTAGCGTGAAACACGGATTTCTCACGGGAGTTGGAGAGAAGAGGTAAAATGATTGACGGAAGTCTGAAGATAGCAGGACACAAAAATAACAGATAGAAAAGATGACACTAAAAATAATATATAGAAAAGACTACACAAAAAAGTGAGATAGACGACGTAAACAAACTTTTATATTAGGAGAGATATATATCTTCCCACCACCATATAAACTTTATCGGCAAATTTCGTTACTAATACAACAGGTAGCTTTTCAACTAGAAAATTCATATCCATCATATATAATTCACTTAAAATATTACAAAATTTCTCCATCGTATGTTTGTGACAACCAAATTTTCACCCTTTCTCAATGATGAAAAAGCGAGGTGAGATAGTGATCCTGCGTTTAGCTAGTGGGCTATCCAAAAGGTTGAACTTATAATGGGAAAAAGAATGATCCAAAGACAAACTTATTATGCGGTCATAACTCTATTTGACTTACCCCTCAACACAACAAAAATCTGAAGTAGGTTGATCTGTTTTCGTAAAACTTGGAACAATTTGTTAGACTATTGTGTCTCTATACATGAAGTTAAGAGTATAAACTAATGAAATTCATACGTGTTGGAGTGCATTGCCGGAATCAGGGACTTGTCAATTATATTTCCGTTTTCCCAAATGCCATGTATTTATTTCTTATCGAGGTTTTATGATTCATTCAAATGAAGTACTCCCTCCATTCTTTTTTTTTTTATGTCGTTTGAGACAAGTTTGGGTGGATTAAGGAAACAATGAACTGACCTTTGTGCCCCTCTTCTCATCGCATGAATTCTTCTAAACAGAAACAGAAACCGAATCAATGCTCACGGAATCCTGGCCTAACCCATCACATTCACAACACCGTCGTCGCCGTCCCTTGCGACGCTCGCGTCGCGTCCCCTTCAGAGCTTGCTGTTCATTGTCTCTCCTCGCATTTCCCAGCCCATGAAGGCATGAACAACCTGTCCACTCAAATCCACACACCGCAAGATGCCCCCCGACGGCGAGGTGGACGAGCTGCAGAGTCTCAGCTTCGCCGTCCGAGCGGTTCCGCTCCGCGTCCACCGTGTCCACAGGCACTACCTCCTGCTCATCCACCTCCCACTTCGGCGTCAACACCCGCCGGCGCTCTCCAACATCTGGTTCTTGCGGCGGCTCAGCGCGGCGGACATCGGCAGCATGTACCTCGCCGAGGTCGGCCCGTACGTGGTGGTTGGAGAAGAACGGGAGCAGAAGCGGCACGCTGGTGGCGGCGACGGTCATGGATCGGAAGGAGCTGGAAGCGCGGAGATCCTCGAGGCTGTCCGGCGGCCAGCCCACATTCGCGGCAGTAATACGGCTCACCAGCCACCTCGCCGACGAGATCCAAAGGGCGGAGGATCCCGGTGACGGTCCCCGCATCACAGAGCAGCTGGAGGCCACCATGCTCAGTGGGCTGACCAACTTGGCGGACAAGGAGGCGCGAGAAGGCGCGGCGGGCGGCTGGCGCAGAGGACTCAGGAGCAGGGTATAAAAGAGAAAAGTCGTTTGGGTTGAACATCGACGACATAAAAAAACACTCGGCTTGCTGTCTGAAACGACTTCAAAAAGAAAACGGAGGAAGTAAATTACTTGGGTTAGTTCAATTGATGCCATCCTTAATAAGCACTAAATCAAGCAAACAACATTCTAGGCAAGAAATCCAGCCAACACCCACCCCTCTGGCTCTTTACCTTTTTTCTGATTTTTGTTACGAGGTCCTCCTCTGTACTAAATAAAAAAAATTTAAATTTAATTAAAATTAAATTTTTATCATTTTAATCGTAGTTAATAATATTTTATCATATAAAAATATATTTTTTAAATTTATTACTAAATAAATTTTTATAAAAAATATATATTTTTATATTAAAAATTATATTATTTTTTAAATATTATTAATAAAAATTAAAAAATTTAACTTTATTTAAACTTAAAAAAACTTATATTTTAATAAGTATCAACCCTTCCACCATATGCCCTCGCTTCCCATCACTCGTAAAAGGCTGGTGGGCCACTACTGGCCCGCCTGTCAGTGGAGGAACGTCTCTCTACAGGCGCGCCATCTCTATCCATTTGTCACAAGTAGTGACGTCACGGGGTTGACGTCATCCGCCGATCCCACAAGCACGAGCTCGAAAGCGACGCGTGCAACCAGAGTGTTCGGTAGGGGGCAGCCAGCCAGGCTCCAGCAATATCAGTAAGCAGCAGGGAATTATTGTTGGGCGTTACCTGCGCGAACATGGTGTGGACGACGGTGTCGCCGACGGCGGCGACGGTGGCCGTGACGATGCGGAGGCGGAGCGGCTCCAGCGCCCGGCACACCTTGGGCACGGCGTCCCGGCCCCTGCTGCACCACACGCTCCGCACCGCCAGCTTCTCCCATGCCTTCGACACTTGCACCTGCGCGTTTCGGATTAATCCGGTTTCGTTCGATATCCAGTTGCCCGTTCGATATCCAGTTGCCCGTTTGGGAGAAACTTGTGTCGCCGACCTTACTCCCTCCGTTCTAAAATATAAATATTTTTAAATTTAAATTAAAGTTAAAATTTTATTACTTTAACTAAAAATAATATATAATTAATAATATTTTATTATATACAAATTATATTTTTAAAATTCATCATTAAATAAATTTTTATAAAAAATATATTTTTATATTAAAAATTATGTAAATTTTAAGATATTATCAGTAGAAGTTAAATTTTGTTATCTTATTCAAATATGAAAATGGTTATATTTTGAAACGATCGTAGTATTATACTCTCTTCGGTTTTAAATTATTGACGCAGTTGACTTTTAACTTCAAGTTTTACTATTCGTCTTATTAAAAAAAGTTGTTCCAATGTATAAAACTATTAGTTGTGATCTAAATTTCACTAATAATAAATTAAATAATAAAAAATTATATATTTAAATAATTTTTTTAATAAGACGAATAGTCAAAATTAATGTTGAATGTCAACGGTGTCAATATTTCAAAATCAAAAGGAGTAAACACTAAGTAGTAATATATCTGTTCCATAAAAAAATCTATTCCTAAATTTAGTTGACTCTGTTTCTTTTATTCTATTTGATTAAAAATTATTGATAAAAGAGAAAAACAAAACACAGTCAAACAAACTTAAAAAATAAAATTTTTATTAGAATAGTACTAAAAGAAAAAATACGGATAGTTACCTCGAGGATCTTGAGCGGCAGCGAGGAAGCCGCCCGCGTGTCGTCAGCCGGCGACACCCTCCGTGGCTTCTTCCGCCGCGGGAGGCTGTCGGCGTCGTCCGCGTCCCGGCCAGCGTTCTCCGACCTGACGGCGGTGGAGGACTCGAGGGCCGATATCTCCGCGAGCACACGGCGCTCTTCCTCCTGCAGCTTCTCGATGTACGCTATGGCGTCCCTGATGACGGACGCCTTGTCCATCTGCAGCCCACCGAGCACCGTTCAGTACCGCCGATTAGTAACCGAGGAAAGGATCGACCGGACTGCCTGTACTCTAACGGTGACCGACCTTGGTGATGTTCGGCACGACGCTGCGCAGCTCGTAGAGCTTCTCGTTGAGCCTCCGGCGGCGGTCCCTCTCCATGACCATGTTCTTGCTCCCCGCGTGTCCTCCTCCTCCTCCCAGAAGAAGCAGCGGCTGCGGCGAAGGCGGCGAGGACGACGCGGTCGGCACCGCCGCCGCGTTGCTGGAGTTGGCGCCGTCCGGCGAGTTCGAGCCCTCGCGGTAGGGGCACAGGCCAGACGTCGAGTCCGCCGCCGTCTCAGCCTCCGCCGGCATGTACATGCTGCAACTGACAGTTAACAATCCCCGCACTCATCATCATCATCATCAGCTGCTGTAATAATCCATTTAACAGAGAACGAAAAGAACGAAATGAACAGTAGGAGGAGGGTACCTGTCGAAGCCGGCGAGGTCAAGGTCGTGTGCGTCGAGGACGAGGCCAGGCGGTGGCGTCCAGTAGAAGTCGAAGCCCACGCCCAGCACGTCCGTCTCCATTGGCCGCTGCCCCGCAGCCCGTCCTCGCGTTGGTTAGGAGAGCAGTAGTACGAGTTTTGTTGGTTCGTCGTCCTTCACCTGCTGCTGGAGACCACTTGAGGCAGGCAGCTCGCAGGTTGCAGCCACCGGCACTTGTACTGCTCGCGACGGTCTGCTCACTGATGACCATGTTCTTGTGGCTAAGCGTCCGTGCTTTATGTGGAACGGAATAACTTGATGAAGTGGGTGTGGGCGTCCGTAGTAATTCGAGCGACGCAATGCCCAAAGCTGAGAGAGCAGAGAGCATCTGGTGGCCGGCGTGTGCGGCGAGGAGCACGTCAGGTGGATGGATGCCGCCGGTGAGGGACCGGAGACGGAGGAGGACCGGACAAGCCGGGGCGGGGCCCTGCGTTGTGCGACCATATACTGCTGCACCCGTGGGCTGCTGCCCGCCGGTCCGTGTCATCCTGTAATGGATATATGCTCATGGCGCTCCATGCTCCTTATTCCACGTGCAGCTATAGATTCTGTGTACTCCGTTCGTCTCAGAATTGATTTCAAACATTATATTTGACTTGATGTCTTATTCAAGAAAATTCTAAATTTATCATTTAATTTATTATAAATTATTTTATCATTTGAGATACTTTAATTGTTATTTATTTATTTTATATTTATATAAAAATTTTACATAAGACACATTATCAAACTTGGTATATAAAAGTAAAAAAATACTCCCTCCGTTTTTTAATTGTTTTCGCTATTGATTTTAAATATCAATTTTGACCACTCGTCTTATTCAAAAAATAAACTCAAATGTGTAAAATTATAAAGTGTAATTCAAATAAGTGTAGTGATAATGTAAAGTATAACAAAATATATGATATTCATTAAACATTTTTGGATAAAACAAACGGTCAAAGTTGACGTTAAAAATCAACGACAACAACAATTAAAGAAAAACTGATGCAAGGAGCAGTATAATCTGAACAGACTTCTATGGAGTTTTTTTAGACCTAGGTCCTATGAAATTTGCTTTCCGATCGAAAGAAAATTTCAGCCGATGGAGGAAGGGCTATTGTTCAGTATGGAAAATGGAGGATCCCTATCAGGTGATGAGGTGAACATCTGCTTCTCGGGGGTAAGAAGCAATAAATGCTCAATCATTACTCCCTTCAGTAACAAAAACGAAGTTGTTTTGGACAAACACTACGGTTTTCAAAACATAACTCATACTTTTTACAAAAATATTTATAAAAAAGTAATATATATATATATATATATATATTAAGGACAAATTTAATCATCTAATTTTTATATATCTAAATGTAATAAATTAAAAATTATTTGTAATTTATGTTTTCATTTTGATTAAAATCATATCAAAATGACTTCTTTTGACACTGGAGGGAGCATTTATTACTAAATCGAACTTTTGTATTGCTTCCGAAACGTGTCACGGCGTTGGTTTCACTCGGATAAGAGATGGCGACAGGAGCAATTTTTTTGCCTCTTATTTAGGCATTATGATTTTGCCTTTGATTTTTTTTTTTAAAATGAGCCACCTTGGAGAAACTTTTTGCATGATTTTGATTCTCGTTTCTTCGGTTCTGAAGAAACAAAAAATTTCTACGTTTCTGGCGGCCCTGGCTCGCATGGTGCAGCGCTTAATATTTTAGTGGTAGTATTAATATATGATTAGTATATATTAAGTGATATTAAATTATTTTAAAGTAGATTAAGACTTGACATGATATAATAATTAATATCTCATTCATCTAAGTTAGAAAATCATTATTTATTTATTTAACTTTAACATGTTAGATACTTCTTTAAGTCAATCAAACAACATCCCTTCTCAGCCTGTCAGTCACGTGCAACCAACCAAACAAAACCCCCATATACTCAGCCAGGCTGAGATGGGCCTGGCTCTCAGATACGAGTGTATGCACACAACCAAATGGATCTTTAGTTGCACCTTTATACACCTTGCTATTTTACACTAGTGAAACCAGCGAATCATTATTAATAGGAAAAAGTCTTATTTACCTCCTCAACTATTAAGAGTGTTTGATTTTCCCTCCTCTATTACAAAACCGGGTAGGCGGACCCCTCCAACTTTTGAAACCGTTTGTTTTTCCTCTGTGGCACCATTCAATAGCGGTTTCGTCCGACGTGGCATCCGACGTGGTCCGGACCTTGCTGACTTAGTGGCGCATATAAAACAGAGGGGTGCAGCCCGGCCATCCACCCTGTCCCCATTTATCCCGCGCTCTCCCTCAGTCAGCTGCCCTTCTCCTGTAACCCTAGTGCTGACGGCGGCGGCTAGCCGGTTCAGAAGCTGCTTCCCATTTTTATAGTTGCAGGTTAGCTACGTGTGCCCCCTGAATCTAAATGGGAGGGGGGGGGGGGAGTATAAGTAGATTTTTTGTCGGATTTGGTGCAGATAGATTAGTTTAGGATATCTGATCTGCATTTTTTTATTGGTCAAATGTCATGGATCTGATGGATTAGCTCCAGTTTCGATGGATTCGTTCTAGTTCTGAGCACTTTAAATGAATTTCAGATTATTTGTGTCATTATTTAAGGTAGTGGAATCCGCTAGCTGTTTAATACTCCTTACCTGTCACTTTACTATAGGATTATGGATCCATTGAGTGTTAGATTCCATGTTGATGGGGAGTTTATTAATAGTGGGAGTACAGTAAGTTACATTCGAGAAAGAATTGCCATGTCTTATTTAGACAGAGACAAGGTTAGCAATCCAGAGATTCTCTGACACTTGCGGAATCACATAGTAGTTGAGGAGGGAACCTTGTTATATTGGCTGTTTCTAGGGCTTACACTGTCAGATGGATTGTGTGTTATTTATAATGACAAAACAACTTTAGAGATGTCTAACTGTATTGTTGAAGGTGGTGTAGCAGAGATATATGTGAAAGAATCACATGTACAAATGGATGCAGCCGATAAAGGTGATGATGAAGACAATGATTTCAAAGCTGAAATGCTAGATTTGGATGAGGCATGTTTAGAGGACAGTGATGAACTAGTAGAGGAGAATGCTATTAAGATTGGTTCTGAATCTTGTCAGTTGGTTCATAAGCAAATAAGCCAGCTGAATGATTTCTACAGAAGCCCATCTAAGCAGGTGATAGAAGTGTCTACGGGCAGCAGCCAATCAAAGAAGATGAAGCAATCAATGGCCTTACTTCCTTGCAACCAGACTAGTACACAAGTGGATGAAGAGCAGCATGGTTCTGGCAGTGATAATTCCAACTGTGATAGTGATTGCATTCCTAGAGATGAAGCTACATCAGAAGAAGATGAAGAGGCAATGGAAATTATAAAGAAGTTCAAGGATTTTTTTTTAAAAAGTTGAGGAGAGGTCAGTCAGCTAATTTGGATGATGTTGTGCTTGGTCCCTCAACAGCCATGCCACATGGTTTTTCTTCACTTGGAGATGAAGGTTATGGAACACCATACCTTGAAAGTGATGATGAAGAAAGTTATGATGAGGTAGGCAGTGATGGTGAGTTTAGGAGGAAGCCAGGTGGTCAGCCATGGTTCAAGAAGACTAAAGATGTGCTAAAATTTTGTTTGGGAATGAAGTTTAGCAGCAAGAAGGACTTTAAGAAAGCAATTATAAGATATGCTTTGGCTGAGAGAAAAGTAATAAATTTTGTTAAGATGATCCTAAGAGGGTGAGGGCATAGTGTGATTGGGCAACTTGTCCTTGGGTCTGTCTGTTGTCAGATACATCTAGAACTGAGAGCTACTCCCTCTATCCCTTTTTATAAGTCATTTTGGGTCCAGCCACGGGAACTAAGAAAAGTAGAAAAGCTGGTATGATCTGACAACGAGGAGGAGATAGATAGAGTGGAGTTTGTATTGGGAAGAGAAAATATTGTCTTGAGAAGTGAGAACGACTTATAATTTGAGAAATTTTGAGGTCTAGAGTGACTTATAATTTGGGATGGAGGGATTAGCAGATATCAACTTTTGAAGATATGCACACTTGTCCTCCCAGAAGAGACAACAACATGTAACTGCATGAAGAATAGCTCAGAGATATGAGAATTTTATTATTGCAAACCCCTCATGGAAACTGGTCAACATGCAACAGACAATCCAAGAAGAAACGTTGCAAATGTTTCCATTTCAATGCTGAAGCATGCAAAAGCCATGGTCATGCAAAAGGCTCTAGATGCAACTAAGAGACAGTATCAAAGGATGTATGACTATCAGCTTGAGCTACTTAGGAGCAACCCTGGTTCAACAGTCATAGTACACAAGGTACCTGATATGGACCCACCAACCTTCCAGAGAATTTACATATGTTTATATGCTTGCAAGAAAGGTTTTATGGATGGGTGCAGAAAGGTGATAAGTCTTGATGGCTGTTTTTTCAAAAGTGCAACCAATGGTGAATTATTGTGTGCCATTGGCAGGGATGCAAACAATCAGATGTACCCTATTGCATGGGCTGTTGTTGAGGTGGAAAATAATTCTTCTTGGGACTGGTTCCGTGACTTCTTGTGCAAAGATTTTTTGTGGCTGGTGGAGCAGGTTGGGTGTTCATATCATATCAACAAAAGGTATTATCAATGTACATAAAGTAAGCATTTCCTATGTGTGCTATACAATTCTAAGTTGCTACTGCACAATTTAGAGAATCCTAGATGCTGTTAGTAAATGGGCCCCACATGCTAAACACAGAAATTGTGCTTGGCACATTTATGGGAATTGAAAGAAGTTGTTCAGGAACAAAGAGTGGCGGAAGAAATTTTAGAAGTGTGCCAAAGCTTCTTGTATGATGCTCTTCAAACTGGACAGAGCAAAACTTTCAAAAGAAACCTATGAAGTAGCTCAGGCAATACTTAACACCCATCCACAACACTGGAGCAGAGCTTGGTTCAGGTTAGGCTCTAACTGTGACTCAGTTGACAATAATATGTGTGAGTCTTTCAATAAATGGATAATAGAGGACAAATTCTTTCCAATAATTACAATGTTAGAGACCATTAAAAGGAAAGTAATGGTTAGGATCCATGACCAAAAGACCAAATTAGCCAGGTGGAAAACTCAAATTTGCTCTAACATATTGAAAAAACTGAATGTTTATATCACTGAGTCAGCTTACTGGCATGCAATATGTAATGGGGATCCAAGTATGAGGTTAAACATCACGACAATATATTCACTGTGGACCTAGACAAGAAAGAATGTTCTTGTAGGTACTGGCAGCTATCTGGACTTCCATGTCCTCATGCCATTTCATACATCTTTTTCAAGACAAACTCTTTAGTTGACTATATTGCAAGCTGCTACTCAGTGCAAAATTTCCATAGCACATATAATCACTGCTTGATGCCAGTGGAGAGCATGAACAATTGGCTTGTCTCTGAAAGAGAACATCTTAAGGCACTAGGGTATGTTAGAATGCCTGGCAGGCCAAAGAAAGAGCGAAGAAGGGAATTTTATAAGCAGCCAAAAGCAAGAAAAATGTCCAAGATAGGAACAATTATTAGATGCCGCAAATGTAAGCAAGTTGGACATAATAGATCTATTTGTGACAAGAAGAGTGGCAGTGCTCAGTCTGCCGCAAATAATGGTCAGTCATGTGCTGTAATTGTTCCTATTGAACACAAATCCTGACCAAATCGTGAATCGAAGCAACCAAATAGCCAACCAAATCAAAATCAGACAAATCACGGCCAACATACCCACGCACGATAGAACTTGATGTACCTCTGACCAGGGTTGTCATCGCTCCATGAGATCCAAAGTGCGTGGGAGAGAGGGAGAGCGTGCGTCGGCTACCCAGTTTCAAAAGTTGGAGAGGTCTGCCTACCCGGTTTTGTAATAGAGGGAGGAAAACCAAACACTCGTGATAGTTGAGGGAGGTAAATATGACTTTTTCTTTATTAATAGTAAAAATGTCACCATTAAACTCAAATTCTAGCTCCACCTATGCTAGTGCGTATCGCAGAAAGGCGGCGACGCCGCTGCCGACGGCCTCAGAGGCCATGTCCACGTGGGGCACTCCCACTAAGAGCACACCATGGGGAGTTGGGGACACATTACATGCGTTGTAAGTAAACACCATCTAGAACACTACAGGCCGTGGTACCGAGTCCACAACATTGTGGCACTCCACAGCACACCAACTGGGTCCGGGCCACACACAGGAGATCGTCCTACTCCACTAACGCCATGCCCTCTGAGTGTCTCTGTTGCTTCTTCAACCTACACTAGCTTATGGCACTCCATCAGCGATATAATCTCAGCAGGCACAGGCCCACGCATGCATAATCGAGATCAATTTCGACAGTGCTCATGCGACGGATATTTGGAACTAGTGTAGATGCATGTCGATCGAATAAGAAAGCTTGTTAGTTAGCTAAAATTTCTTCGGTTTCAAATAAAACAGGATCGAATGGTTCAAATGCATGGTTTATATACACAGAGCAGCAATGGTTAGTCAAGGTTCCACACCAATGGTTATGGCATGCAGGGGTTCTGATCAATACAAGGAAGCATCACGTTCGCAGGGTGCATGTGAACGTGCGCATCGTTTTCTTCTCGTTCGTCCTTCCGTCCCTGCCACTACCACACCAGTGAATACTAATGGATAGGCCTCATAGTGGGTTGGGTGGAAATAAGTTTAATGGGTGGGTTATTATATGGGATTAATTTGGATGGATGAGGATGGGTTTTAATAGCTACTGGGTTGGGTTAGATTGGGTTTGCTGTAAAGGCGGTTGGATTAGGTTAGAATGGGTACTCCAGTGGGTTAAAATGGGTTTGAACCCATGGTTCAAGTTTGGAAATTTTTTCATGCGGGTGAGGGATAGGAGCAGCGCTACATTCGTGAGCCATAGGAGCTCGAGCTCTGGGGCAATGTTTTAGTTACCGGTTGAGCCCCTGAAATCGGCGGGGGCCAGTTTCTTGGTTTCCCCGAAAACCAAAAAAATCGGCCGGTTTACCGGTCAAAATTCAATTTTTAAATCCGGCACCGGTTCGGCGGAGTCCCGGCGGTAAGCCAGCCGGTTTTACCGGTTTACCAGCCGATTTCACCGATAAGCCTTTCGGCTGGGAAAGAAACCGCTAGCTCCGAAAGCCAACCGGTTTAGGCGATAAACCGATCGGTTTTGGAAGTTAGCCGGTCGAAAAGCTGTGAAACCAGTAAAATGTTGAAAAATAAGAAAAAATAGAAAATGTCCAGAAAAAATTGGCATGATTTTTTCTAAATTATTGCAATACATTTACATAATATATATTTCATCAATAGATAATAAAACACACAATTGCACAATATATTCATACCAAAGAAATCCATATACAAAAAGTGCATACACAAAGTCCATACACAAAAAATCCATACACAAAGTCCATAGACATAGCAACAAATGAAGTCCACACTTTACATTGAGATTGTCTTCCAATCATAATACGCCCTGTCATACTCATCACTTGACATGATTTGAATTCCTCTAGTGGCCAGCAACTCCTCTTTGAATTCATTCTATGTTTGAACCGTCTAAGCGGCAGTTATCTCCCATTGTGAGTGCAACATATGATAAAATTTTAAATTCTCCCATTGATATACCCATGTTGTCGGTGGTTGTGCGCTACGAATAGTAAGGACCATATTTATGCTGCCTACCCCCTCCCCTATCGTGGTCTTTTGTGACTTTGGAGCGCTATGGTCTTCATCTTGGGTACTATAGGTAAACTCTATCTCACCTGCAACAGAAATGAAGTGTAAGAGAAAAGAGTGAAAAATTTGTCATTTGATGTGAAGGTATGGTTACCTGTGAAATAAAATGTAGTTTCTGGTGGCTGGGACTCAAGAACCATAGTGCCTGATGGGTCTCCAAAGGAAGTCCGGGAGCTGTTGTCATTGGACTCCTAGTAAGGTGCGCTTTGTACTCTGGCGTCTTCAAAATCTGTGAAGTCATCGCTGCCCGCTTGCTTACGTTTTCCTCTGCCTTTGCTCTTACTCCTCTTTTTAGCACCCTTTTTATGTCTTCTAGTCTGAATCTTCCTGTTTCCTATGTGAGTGTCACCCACATCTTACTCTGCCCATTCAGATATTATTGAAGCGCGAGACAACCGTAGCAACTGTCTACTTGCTTCATCATCAATCACTAGACGAGATGGCAGATGAGTGACACTCTCTGTGTCCTTTTCATCAAGAAGAGGGTCAACATTTGATTTTCCATGCTCAAACCAATCTCTAATTGGATTTGAATAATCATACAAAGACAGTTCCATAAGATGATCAAACGGATCAGCTTCTGGTGGCTTATATGTGAATGCAGCATCCCTCCTACGTATTCGAAGATTGTAGTCGACATACACCAACTTATACAATTTAGCATGAGATAATCTGTTGTGCAGCTTTGTGTGGATCAATGCAAATGTACTTCAATTACGTTCGCATCCACTAGATGATACGCACTGGGACACTAGGCGCAAAGCAAGCTTCTAGAGATTTGGTGTGTCACCACTAAACATCTGCCACCATTGTGCAGGTGAAGTATTCTGATCCACTGCCATCTAACTAGCCAAGTCAGTGGTGAATGCACCTTGTTTTCTTCTTCAAATTTCTGCCTCCTACAGAGCCTGAATACACATGTCGGTGGATGCTATACGTGAAAATGCGTTCCAAAGATCATTCAACATATTTGGATTCAACCCGTTTGCATAGTGTGCCCTTGGGTTCAACACTCCAACTGCACATATAATAATAATTAGATATATAGAAATAATTACTAAAATAATACAATATTTATGTTGATAAGTACATTTTACCTAAATTCACAAATGTTTCATGTCAAATATCATGCATCCGATTGATAACCTCCATGTACGTCTCCAATTCTCGCTGATCATTGTGAAAAGAACTTGATACTCATTGCGACAGAGATGGTACCTTAGGAGAACTTCACTTAAGTTTAGGGTCTTATCTTGATCAGAAAACCGAAGGAATGCATACAATGGTTGCACGGCATCAACCACATATTTCATTGGGTCCCACCATGACATGCTGGCTAGGCATAAGTGAGCATGTCTTCCCTCATTAGTGTTGGCAAATTGACTTTTTAAGAAACTTTGAGAACCTATTCATGATATGAACTTGTCACTCCGACGAAGCATACTCTCAAGAAACATATAGTTCGTGCCAGAATGAGTTGCATTCTATCTCACTAACTCACCACCAATAGTATGCGTCATCATGGAGTGCAACTGATTTTGATTGTACAACCAACGAGATATTTTGTGAGCAGAGTCTATCACAGCTTTGTACTCTAAGAACTCACCAATGGTCTTTAGCATCAAGTTCGTTGTATATGCCACACATAGTTGACAAACAATATGATTATACTTGTTTTTGAGGTGCTTGCACGCTTTTTTATAGTTGGAACCATTATTCATAATAATCTACACAATATGGCCTGGACCTATATCAATGCACAGTTTATTGATTTTCTACACAAGAAGATAGCATCGGAAAATATGACAGCAGTGCAAATAGATTGCAACATGACATACAAGTAACTTATGGAAATACTTTAAATATGAATTCCACTGATTGGCTATTCCCAGTAACGTCATATGACTTGTAAAAAAACATGACACCGTTACAATAAATCATAAAATTGATCAAGCTCATCTCCGTAGGCCAGTCTAAAAGTCACACATAATAGTAATACCGTGCCTCGGCCAGTCTACCTTAAATTTATCAAATTGCTTCTTAATGTCTTCCTCATTGGCATCAAAGTATGTTCCATCTATATCTTTGTCAGTTGGGTTAGGTACGCTCTCACCTACAAACATAATGAAACATGAGCTAAATATTATGGAAACATACAGCAAACATAATGAAACATGAGCTAAATATGTGGAAACATACAGCAAACATAATGAAACAAAATAAAAGTAGCATACCTCATCTCTGTGTCTCCTTAATTGCGCTAATGAAGTATGGATTATCCGCCTTTCAACCAGCGATGGCTTTTCTGTGGAAAAATTTGGACCATACCTTTCTAATTGCTAACTTTGCTAGCTTGCTATTTGCTGTCTATGAACCAGTATCTATCCTTGTTTGAACTCGTTCCTTGCCACTTGACTTTTGTGATATTGACCTTCTCATCATCCCAAACAATTCAGACCCGCCACCACCTTGAGAGAAACCACCACCACTTTGAGAGGAACCACCTGCACCTTACGAGGAATCACTAGCATATTACTCAAACTGACCATCATACATACGATGCTGCTGTCGGAATTCCTCCTCCTCTCTAGATAGTCTCGTGCCAGCCTACAGCTTCTCATCATCCTTCTCATTCACATTGCCCTTACTTGCTACCTGCTGCTGTCTCAGGGCCTGTCTAGCTCGGTCCTTCCTCTGCTCGGCAGTCTCATCAAGCTCTCGATGAAAATTGTCCCGCACCTCCGCGGGAACATAAGGAAAACCCACCACATTGCCGCGACGATGTGCCAAATATTGTTTGAACCGTGTAGCACCACTCTCTTTCTTCACGCTCTTGCAATATTTGCAACAGAACTCAGGGTCCACGTTCTCTCCGTGTTCTCACACCGAATTCGACTGATCCGCTATTCCTACATTGAACCAAATTATGGAAATAAGCATATATGTTGTAAATTTACAGAACTGGACTTTCCTTTTCCTAGATCACTCTCCTTGTTTATGTATGTAAATTTCTTATTTTATTGTCAGGTACAAGTTATGCTACTTCGGAACCAATGTTACAAAAGAGTTGGAGTTTATTTTCTTTGATGATGCAGGCCGTTCTCTTATTGGAAAAGATGTGAAACAACTCATGCAAACTGCTCGTGCTTCTACCGGTACACCACCTGAGATTGTAGCACAGATTGGCTAAAACTATCAGTTGCTTATCAACATTACACATAAGGCGTACACAAGTAAAGATTACTCTTACGTTGTCAAGGCTGTTGAGCGTTCTTGTGGCAGACGTCTTCCATCTCAGCCTCAGCCACCTGATTCTCCGAATCTTGATAACTCACAAATGGTACAAAGTTCTACCTCCTATGTAAATTTACCTGTTCATTTATATCCCACCTCTGCATTATTTTTTGCTTTCTGCATTTATAAATCAGATACTTACGTATTCGGTTCTGTAATTTTTATAATGCCTATTTATCCACCTTTAACATCATCCGCTCCTGTGTTCTTCCATAAATCAAATTTTTATATTTCTGCCGTTTATTATTCTTCGAATAATGGTCAATCTCAACACTTCGTTCTCTGATTCTTGTTAACTCATAGATGCTGCACATATCTATCTCTTATGTAAATTTATCTGTTCATTTATATTTGACATTAACATCGTCCATTTTCCGTATTCTTCCATAAGAAAAAAATTTACATCGATATTCTTCAGCTCGCCGCGAACCCTAACTCCTCCGTTTCATCGTCGACACCGACCCTTCGCGCCCCTTCCCTGCGTCGCTTCCTCCGTCGGGTCCCCAGCGTCACCAGCTGCATCCCATAGGTCGTCACTGCACCGCGTCCTCCGTCAAGTCGATACGACCACTCGCTGCCTTACGTACCTTGTGCCGGCGTTCTCCCTCCAGCGGTCCTCCTCCCTGACTATTTTGGTGCGTACGCAGATTTCTCTGTTGCCCTCTCACTAAATGGTGCACTACATATCTGTATTACTGTGAAATAAAAATTGAAAAAGCTTATCAAAATATAAAACAAATCAAGACATCATGTGCTATCTTCCATGATTACTTTTCTTTGTTTAGTGGACTGATGTTTGTGCGTGCAGCTACAAGTGTAAAGCAATGTGTAAGATGTACTGCTGTACAATTCCAGATGTTACTTGGTTGAAGAGATGCACTTCCTTGCATCATTTCACGGCCCTACAGGTTTAGGGTTCATTTGGTTGGGCCAGCTTTTTCTTTTGCTTTTGCAAAAGTCAAAAACTCAACCAAAGAGGTCAGCTGTAACAAAAGTGTTTTCGAGAAAGCAGTTTTCTTCTGGTTTAAAATCAAAAGTAGGTCTGGACTTGCTTTTGCCAGCTGTAGGTGCTGATTTATATATATTATAAGTATAATTATACATAATTATATATTACTACAGTTATAATTATGTAATATAATTATAATTGTATCATAATAATATAATTATAATTATTTATACCACATAATTATAATAATATATAATTATATTACATAATTACATATAATTATATTACATAATTACATATAATTATATTTTTATTATAATTATATATTATGTATAGTTGTAATTATACATAATTATATATTACTATATAATTATAATTATATTATATAATTGCAATTAGGTAATATAATTATATATAATTGTAATTATAGTGATATATAGGTATTTATAGTTATAATTATATTATATAATTATAATTATGTGATATAATTATAACTATGTAATATATATATATATATATAATAGAAGTATAATTGTAATTTTAGTAATATATAATTATAATTGTATTATATAATTATAATTAAGATATTATTATATATTATTATAGTTATGTAATATAACTATAATTATATTATAATTATATAGTTATAATCTATATTGTATATTATATTATATTTATAATATATATAATATTATATATGTTATAATTATATATTATTATGGTTATGTAATATAATTATAATTATATAATAATTATAAACTATAATATATATTATACTTATATATATTTGTCTTACAGTTTCACAACTTCACAGCTATTTTAAGCCAAACAGTTTTTAGCTTTCTTACAGCTCATATTTTACAGTAACTTTTTCACAGCTCACAGCTCAACCAAACACACTCTTAGAGTTGGTTGTTTTATGCATGCCAAGAAGTTTCCGACAAAGCCAAAAGCAGATGCATAAGCAAAGGACATTATTGTTCCAACTCTGATAGTGATTCCGAGTTTCCGACAAGGGCGTGAAACAGAAATACAGGTAGAGAACTCACGGAATAGAAAAATGGGAAGAGATGGTCCAAACGTGCTTCCTTTTTGCTATGAGTGGAGCTGGCTGCCGCCCAGAAGCACATGATAGTAGTGCTCGTACCTTCTGGCCCCATGAGAGCCTTCGACGGCAGAAAAAAAAAATCCTTTGCTACGTCGATGTTGTCCAGCCATGGCCCTGCTCAATGCTCTCTGGCGTCAACCGGAATTTGGAATGACACCTCTGTAGACACGAGGGCAGATCAGGTTGTCCACAGATCAGGTTGGAATGACACCTCTGTAGACATCTCTGGTCGTCCCGTTGAGGATTGAGCTATGGCAGATCAGGTTGTCCAGCCATGGCCCTGCTCACAGTGCTAACAATTGCACACAGCCTATCAACAGAGAGCAGAACCCGATACCAAAAGCAATGACACCTCTCACCTAATGTCTACAATTTTGGTCAAGAGTTTCCCAGTCCACATCGGCAGCACAAGCTCTATCATTCTTTTTTTTCAGCGCTGAGCTACTTCAGTAATTTGGAATTTTGCAAACTTTTTGCATTTGTCATGAATACAGACAGCGATCCCATTTCCCCAAGACTTGGATCAAGATCTGCAGGAGCGGCTACGCCCAAAGGTACACCTCCACAATCCATGCTACTGTACTATAGCCCCCGTCCATCATGCATGATTTGTATGCAATCATTTAGGTGCCGCATAGAGTCCTGATTGATCATCGCGCGCTATTGAAGGACGCGTTAAGCCAACTAGATCAAACATACTGTGAAAAGGACACTGAATGCATTGATGCCAATCTTTACATATGTAGTTTGAGTATTGCATTACCACCTTATCGCCTTTATTCTGAACCATGTAAGAAAACTTTCTATGGCAGTAGCAGTGCCTCGAATGAATCTGCTATTACAGAAGCCTATGACAGAGCTTTAAACTAACTAGAAGAAAACCGACTGATTTCCATAGGTGACATTAGATCACAAAAAACTAAGTACCTGTTGACGGCTGCATCATGGGCGGATTTATTCGAAGACAAACTCATCAAAATGCAGAAACATTCGTTGGCCACAGATACAATGCACGAAGATATTCTTGCAAATATATATGACACCTATATCCAAGTATGCACTAATCAGCAAATAATCTTTCCAACCTACCTGTTACAACCGCACAGAAAGAGCCATGCCACAGATGCTATATGTGGGTCCAACACCAGCACAAAGTCCAACAGATCGTCTAGCTTCATGTCTAGCTGATGTATATGAGCAAATCAGGCGTTCTGCGTCCTCGAGCACTATCTAACTCTTACCACAGTACCTGTGTTCCTGTTATGATGCTCCAAGATATCTTAAGAACCTTATTATGCCAATGTGTAATCTATCCTTTCTTTCATAATGATAGATTAATCCTTTTTTTCTTCGCTATCTACTTTGCTTTTCCAGCTGCCTCGTCTAAGTAGTTGTTGTTCTCTGTAACCTGTACAAATATCTATATCTATATCTATATCTATATATATACATATATATATATGATAAACTATTTCCCATCTATATTTCTAATTGTGTTGTGTCACTGAAGCTTGCTAACTATATATTTGTCTGTATATCTACGGCATAATCAAAAAACAGTTTACTTCTCGTATACACATGTACAACATTGTGTTCATAAGAACATATATTGTCAAATTCATCTTCCCTTTCTTCTTCAACTTAAACACCAAAAAATTGGCCTACTCAAATTTATAGATTCAAATTACGTTTCAAATGCGTATCTTTATTAAATACAACAAATAACAATATAGTTTCCTCTTTCGCATACAACAAAAAAAAATACTGTTACAAATGCATTACCAGCGAAAACAAAAATAAACCTTCTCAACCGCGGTTCAAGACCGATATCTCTATATAGAAGAACAACATGTTTATACATTATCACCATTTCAGCAGCTACCTATAACCTTGTTTTACAGAAAAAAAATAACTATTAGACCTTGTCTCTGTATAGGATAAAAAAACACATGCACACCAAACTCACACAGCCATCGTTTTCCGATCGATGATTCTTACCTGCGAGGACCTTTTATACGCTGCGCGACTGGCCCCCGTCCTTATCCTTTTCCTTCTTCCCTCCTTGCTGACCCCGGAACTAACACTGTCCAACGAAAAGCACTGCAATCCATCTCAGGCACCCCGCACCGCTCATCGCGTTTGATTCCGACGACCTTCACCGCTGTCGACGGCCACACCTGCAGCAGCGCTCCAACTGCTTGCGCGCCAGTTCGCCCTCAGCACCGACATCAACAGCCCTGTCGTGGACGTCATCCACCATTGTCTCCCGCTTCATCGGCAGCGCCGCCATTCCTCGATGTCATTGGATTCCTGAATGTGAATGCTCCAGACTTCGAGCTCCGTATCTTGTTCCTGCTTCTCCTAACCTCCTCTTTCTTTTACACTATACAAATTTATTCTTCAAATCTATTCTCATGTTATTATTTTTCCTTCTAAATGTTTAGGTTTATTTGTTTCTCATTCCTCAACGTTCAACAATGCCTGCTACGTTCCTTCGTCCGGTTATCCTCTAGGTCCTATTTCACCTTTCCCATATTCTTTGTCTTAGCGAAGTCCTTTACATTCCTTTTTCACATTATTATTTATTCTTCTTTATTTTGCACTTCTAACTCTATGCTGTTTGAGCTTGTTTTAGATGTAATTAGCAATTCTCGATGCTGATTCATGTCAAAGATGGGTTTCTACTCCTTATCCTGTAACTCTTCATTAAATTAAACCTTGCGCTTAAAGAATCGAGCCAGAAAAACAAACGAATTGTGATCTGTTCGTTCATCACACCTCCACTAGGTAAGTCCAGTGGCCTCTGTGTCAAACTATTTTAGAAATAAGTCCTTTCTGTAAAAAATAATGTCTCTTGCTATTAAATTTCCTAATATCAAAGAAGATATTCAGTCACATTCGTGCATTGCGACCATCTAAAACTTTGCATCGTCTGAATTTTTTTTTCCCATTGTAACTTTGAACTCCCACAACATACTGTCCTTACCAATCTAAGTGCTCTACCATTTGTTTATAAAGACTTTAAATCTTATACTTGGTTAATTACCCTACAATATCATTTATTTCCTTCTGCCTTATGTAATTACTTAGAAAAACATCAATAAACTGTCGCTGTAATATCTTTCTTAAGCACTATGAAACATCTTCATCTCATTCCCATTATTTTTCCTGTCAGCAATACTCTCCGGTAGAAACAAACCTCAATACTATACCATGAAAAATGTATTCATATATATTACCACTACATCTGTTTTGTACTCTTTGTACAGATGGAAAAGCCATTTCTCTCAAGATGCACTATTCTCGAGGCTGTGCTAAATCGTTTCTTATTAAGATCTGCGACATACATGTATGAAACCAATGCCTACAATAATACAAGATGTCTAGTTCGGTTTCACTCACCGCCAGACCCATACGATCCTGAGATCGATGATATGCAATACATCCAAAGTTGTTGGTTTCCATCTCCCATTAAAGCAAAAGAACATGCTGCTACTCGAGCCCTTGTTTACCTGCAATCAGAAATCAGTTTCACCATATGTGACTATAGCCACATTGTAATGGAGAACTTGATGCAGTATAGTAAACACCTATTATGTCAGTGCTATCATGCTGCAAAAGCAATTGATGCTCTGCTCCTAGCATGGAACACTATGAATAACACAGTGGGTCATCGCTCCTATTACTACAAACCACAAGTCTTCTTGCATAACCACTATCTCTTTAGTGCATTTGACGAAGATACCATCAAGTCTATCCTTCAGAAAATCACAGGCACATCTGATATGCTATTCCAAATTCATAGCTAAACATGGAGCAAATACATGAGACAAAAGCGCCTATAAGTCCATTGGTCCAAGAATTCCGTTGTGGCAATCAGAACGCAGCAGGTACATTTCATACCACTATAACAAACATGTTCACCTTATCGTTTCGCTTTCTATAATGTTTCATTACTGTAACAATAACCTAAAAACAACATGTTCATACTTATTACTGCAGCTGAAGTATCACAGCCTCTTGTCACAATATCTGCAAAGACAATGCTAGAAGAACTGTTGCTTCAACTTGATGCACCTTCACCAACATATACTTCTAATCCGCAGCTTGACAGCGAAATAGTTGCTCAATGTGCATACTACACATCCAGCAACTATCCATCTGACGCAGAGCCTGACCTCGGGTACGGTCTCCCATTCCCCACCTATGAACAAGCTGTTAACAACGCTGCTTTTGCTGCCTTGAAGAACATTGATACTCAAAACCATATACATCTCTTTGACTACAATTACAACGCAAAAGAAACCATGGTTGACAAAAATGGGACCTTATTGCAAAGTTGTAAAATCTAACAGCAACAGTAATTGCGATCTACAACATCCTTGACCGTGAATTACTATATGATTTACAAAGTCTCATAGGAAGAACTGAAGCAATCATTTCTAATCTAACATTGCTTGCCAATGCACACCTTCTCGGGACACCAACGCACTCTGTTGTGCGCTTTATAGAAAGCATTCACATTCAACTTTCTGAGTCTCATGCTGCTGTTCTACAAGTTCTTACTATGTATGAAGGCATTGTGACCATGTCCATCAACAAGTCCTGTCATATTGTATGATCTTATATAGGCTCTTCTCAGGTAATCCCTGTGATAATATATATACTCTATGTATAATATGTGCTGACACCTCTATGGAACCCATTATGCTGTTAAGTGCTGTATAATTATAATACATAAGACAATATTATCTCCAACTGTCTACGTTTCCATCATAGTATTGCTATACTTAGAGTCATTCTGCAACTGCTACATATCACTCTGTGCTTGCCTTTTCCTGTTTCCATGTAGTACTACAATTTCCTCTACCATACCATAATTGAAGGAAATAAAAAATGGACACTAAAATCGTATTTTTTCATTCAAACTATCAGCGGGCGAGCAAATGCGCACCCAATATACTAGTATTCTATCGAGACCGAGTTATATGGGCTGCTACGAGGCTTGTGATTTTTTAGCTCAGCCCAAATACGACAAGGTTTGAGTTGTTCCCGGGCCAGCTAGGGTCATAAGATTAGGGATGCAAGTTTTATAATTTTTAAGTCAATGGGTTGATCAAATTTTTTTAAAAATAAACTAACTTCTCTCCATCTTGTATTGAGATAATATTAATTCTAAAATTGACTAGAAATTTAACCCATAAATACCCATTGAGCATCCACTTAGATCCCTATGTAGCATTAGCTTTGCTTTGCCAGAGGAATGACACAGAAAGTGGCTCAAACACAACCTATCTTAAAAAAAGGATAAATAGATTTATAATTCATATGAGTACAAATAGCAAAAAAAGGGATAAGTAGATCTATAATTCATATGAGTACAAATAGCCAAACGTGAAGGAGTGATAATGTTTGCGCTTGCAGGTCATATATTAGTAGTCCGTGCAGCAGGTGAACCAGTGGGTTGGCAAGATGATGCTTAATCGGGTCACGTTGGGCTTGAAAAACTTGGCCCAAGCATGATCATGTCTAGGCTGGGCCGGCCCATTAGCTGAGTATACATGAAGCCCAATTCCCACCGATGATGTGGATGTAGGGATGAAGTTTCATGTTTTTTGTCGGTGGATCGGCCTAAAACATTCTAAAATGAATTAAATATTCTTCCACTTATATTTTTAGTGAGAAAATTAATTCTAAGTGAATTAGAGGATTAACCCATATATTTGTTGGGTATCCACTTGCATCCCAATGTAAATAACCCATCTATTGTATGATATACTTACTCTGTATTTAAATTATTGTCTTTAGAACAATAACTTTATCTTTAGAACAATGACTTTAGTTCCAAACTAAACTAGAATTTTTATCCCCTCAATAACAATTTAAATAGGAAGAAAGTAGTAGGTTTTGCATGCTCAAAACCCTTTTTTTGTGGTGTGTTGCCATATTCATGCTCTAATTTTTCTTCAGATCATGTAGTTTCTTTCTATCTATAAGCAACGATAAAAGATATGACAAAATGTCACCTTAAAAACTGAGGTATCCTCTGTAACATAGGATTCTCAAGTAAATAGAAAAACGTAGAATTGAAGTTGGATATACTCTTCAATCCTATGAAAGAAAAAAATATAAGAATTACTCTCGAAAGGTGATTGAATGCTTCGTAGGAAAAACATATCAATTTTATGGTTAGATGTTTATTAGTAAGGGAAAGTAAATGAGAGATAAAGATAGTTTGTATGCCTTGAATTTTCAAAAAAAAAAATTTACCAAGAGGTGAGAATTCCTCTAAAGGCCTCTTTGGAGTGCAGAAACTCATAGGAAAAATTTCTCATCCTCTAAAATTCATATGAAGCAATCATTTGTTCCAAAGGTAACAAAGAGTACATATAGTTTTTTTCCTTTGCATTGAATTTCTTTATTTTTCCGACACAATTTCTTTGTTCCAATGGACCCTCAATCAATTGCTAGACCATGGGAAATCTGTGGGCGATCAAGCAGTTTTGGACACTGGTGGACAAAAACTCCCTCACCATTTTTTCCCGCTTGCACAGTTTGCTGAAAACCACGGTTCGGTTTACATTACCGGTACGAAATCGATTCAGAACTTCCGGTCAATAATTTCCGAGGCTTGATTCTTCCCGTGGAACGGAAGATACACAACCTGCCAAACGCTGCGGCCCATGGGTTCGCTCTCAGCCTTTCGCTCTCGGAAAAAAATCTCCGGCGCAGTCACACGCGACTCGCGCGAGCCCGGTCCGGTCCACTCCACTCCGCGCGGCACTGCAGTCCGGAGGGTAAAAAAAAAAATCCCTGCGCCGGGGGTATATCCCCTTCCCTCGAATGGGAGCGGCACCCCACCTGCCCCTCCCGCGCGTACCCGCGGCAGCACCCCCGGCGGCGCCGGCACGCCTAAATGCGGCGCCCCCTCGCCGCCGCGGCGGTCCTCCGCCGCCGCCTCCTCTCCTCCTCCGCCTCCGCATCCGCCGGCTCCTCCCCGCCGCGGCTCCTCTCGCGCGCGCCTCACTTCGTCGTCTCGGCGCGCCG
>BCLH01002397.1:25038-44381 GCA_001602315.1 Zoysia pacifica | reverse complement strand
CCGGGCCGGCCGACGACCGCGCCGTGGCCGAGCCGCAAGGCTGGCCGGATCTTTTGTGGCTATATGCCCCGATCCCGTGCGGCCGCTAATCCAGCGCGTGTCTGTGCGGCTGCTACCGGGTGTCGACACGTGGCGCCCGTGTTTGAATAATCCCGGAAAATTATTTATTCCCAGAAATTTGTAGAAACTTGTGAAAATCATAGAAACTTCATATGAACTCCAAAAATTACAAATAGTATACCGTTGGAATCCTCTCATCATGTAGAATATTTTAAAACTTTCAAAGTTGCATTTTCTGCATTAGACTTAAATCTAATAATTAAATAAAGTACCTTAACATACATGCATATCATCATTTTCCTGCATATTAAAAATGTAAAAAATGAATAATTATGTTCTATTAATTAATATATGTCATCTTAGAGTTACTTAGAATTTATACACTTATATATTATTTATAAATAATTTTTTCTCTTAGATACGAATTAATTCATTAGAAATTCATAATATTTCACTAAAATATAAAATTGGACCAGAAATTAGTTGATAGCTTTGTTAATATTTTGAACAACTAAATTTTTGATTTATGCCTTCGAGAACTATATTAAGAAAATTTAGAAATAATCTTTCCTATTATGAACTATTTAGTATAGTATAGAAATTCATTTCAAAAAACCATTTCATATAAATTCCAGCAGCACCTTTGTCTAATAAAGTTCCTTTTCATGAAATCACCATCATACTTTTCTTATCATATCATCGCATATTTCTCCTTGTCATATGCATTCATAAGCATATCATCATATGTGAGCGTTCTTGTCACATGCGATGACAAGTAAAATATTAGATATCATTAGGTGCATAACTAATTACACTCGCACATCATTTCAGACATTTAAGAAATGTCACAAAAGACCAAGATCTAGCGCTGATCGCTTCGGTGTCGTCTGTCGCTGAAGACCTTCCTCTTGTTTGTGCTAACTCTCAGCAAATCGAAGGCAAGCCTCGATGCATTAACCTTGTTTTAAATTTTTGTTTTGTCACTATGTATTGTATAGCTAATGTATTGTGCATTAAGTTGTAGGAGTTGTTTGGAACCCTAAAATGCATGATTGTACCAATTACCCCTATTAAATATATATATATTGATATAGGTAACTCGATGTAGAGCTAGGCTATGAGTTCTAATCAACGGTAGAAGTCGAGTGAATGAGAAACATCACTCGCGAGATTATAAGTTAGACTTTATCCCACACTTGAATAAACCTGAGACCGGGCAAGGATAGAGTATAGGAGGGATTGAGGAGGCTGGGTCTTCGGGGTGGTAGCCCTGTCTGTGTCAGTTAAGGACCGATTCGAGTGTGGCCCTGTTGAGCAAGTTTGAACAGTATCGAATGCATACTGGGGACATGGGACCCAGAAAACTGATATAGCTCGATACCGTAGCCGTTGGACGTAACCCTACCTCTCGTTCTGCAGGGAGTAGAGAAAAGCCTTGGATCTAACCATGGATGCACCCGGCGTGGTGATCACATGGAGGACCATGTGCTTGGGAGAGGTGCGCGTCGGACCAACCGTATGGTATTGTTGTGAAAGGTTGTCACGTGCAGCTTCTGAGAAGCGCGTACATGTCGTGTACTTTTCGGTTGTCCCAGCTGGTGTAAATCGATTATAATCGCTGCCCCTCACAGTAACGAGTACAATTTGTTCACTGAGTGACATCGTAGTAACAACTGGACTAATAATAATAATATGATTTGTTTGCTTAGTTATAGGTAATTGTTTGGTAACCATGATTGTGGTAGATGATAGTGCAAATTAAATTTACATTCCGTGAACTGAACTTATCGCTAAAACTTGAAAGTAAGGATCAATTGTTAGTGCTATGTTTATGCAAATGGCCATCCTCTGAGTCAGCCTCTCATGCTTAGGAGTCAGTTGTAGTTAGCCAATTTTAACGGGTAAAACTTGCTGAGTAATTCGTACTCACGGTTTGTTGTTTCCTTTTTTGTTGTGTGTAGTTCTCTCTACAGCTAACTGGTGTGGCTGTTGCAGGCAAGGAGTTTGGAAAGGTGAAGCTCCTGCGAATTGGTCCTGTGAATCGGTTCCCTCCTTACCGAACTCCGGTTGCGAGGAGTGAAGCATGTCTTTGGGCAAGATATGTTTCATAGTAGGAAACTGTCGTATCTCTTCCATGTCACTTTCGCTATGTTTTAAACTCTGTTTTAAACTTATCTCTCTTAAGACTACTTGAACTTTATTGTAAGACTTAATCGGTTTTCCATTTTATATTATCACTCGTGTTGTACTATTTGGGTATTGTTGCTCAATATCACCCGATATCAATCCTAGGCGAGCCGTCAAATGTTTTGAGGCGGTTCTGCCACACAATTAAGAGAATGGACTTTCATTTGCCAAGCAAAGTATATTCAAGACATGATTAAGAAGTTTGACATGGCAAATACAAAGCCAATGAAGACTCCTATGCTTACCAATGGCCATCTTGATCTCAACAAGAAGGACAAATCTATGTATCAAAAGGTATATCGCTCCATAATTGGATCTCTCTTTTACTTATGTGCATTTAGGTCAGATATCATGCTTAGTGTGTGTATGTGTGCAAGATTTCAAGCCGATCCAAAAGAATGTCACTTAGTGGTCGTGAAGAGAATTTTGAGATATCTAGTTCATACACCAAACCTAGAACTATGGTACCCTAAAGGCTCAAAATTCAATCTCATTGGGTTTTCCGATGCCGATTATACCAGATGCAAAGTGGACCGTAAAAGCACATCGAGGACTTGCTAGTTCTTGGAAAGATCTCTAGTGTCTTGGTCATCTAAGAAACAAAATTTTGTTGCCCTTTTCATAGCCAAAGCAGAGTATGTCGCAGCCGATAGTTGTTGTGTTCAACTTCTATGGATGTGGCAAACTCTAAAGGATTATGGTTATATTTTGAACTGTATTTCACTCCTATTTGACAATGAAAGCGCCATAAAGCTTGCTTACAATCCATGTGAGTACTTTCGCACCAAACACATAGACATTCGGTACCACTTCCTAAGAGACCATTCCATCAAAGGGGAAACAGAAATTTCCCATGTATCCACACAAAAGCAAGTAGCTGACATCTTCACCAAACCCTTAGATGAGAGACGCTTTTGTGAACTTAGGAATGAACTAAATATCTTTGATTCTCAGAACGTGGCTTGAGGTGTTGCACATCTGTTGTGGCATAGGATAGATTTTGAAAATAAAAGATTTGCAAAATATCTTGCATGTTTTTGGTTTTGGAAATCTCAAAAGTTTTAGAAAATTTCATTATTGAAAGTGTAATTATGGTTGATTGATTGATTGTTTCTGATCACACTTTGCATAATGATGTTTGATTTTTGAAATTTTGTCCAATGGTTCACCTTTCTCCAACATCAAAGATCTACTCCTTGATTCAAGACTGCGAGGACCGGACAAGTCCGCAGTCTCAGACTAGTCCAACAGCGGACAAGCCCGTGGACCCAGACAAGTCCGGATCACGAGGTCTATTTAAACCCCAAGTCTTCTTTGTTCCCAAACACTATTCTACTTTCTCTCTCCTGCGTCAAACCCTAGCTCATGACTCCTGTGGCAATCCGGCATTTCGACCGGTAGAAAGTGAATTCATTCCGTGGAAAAGCTTCTACACCCTCGAACTAGTCCGAAACCTCAAAAATCCACTCCATTTTCATCCTTGTTTGAAGGTAATCTCTTCTCTAGGGTTTGAGTTTCAAATGTGGTTGGTCTCGTTCATAACTTTTAAATCCCTTTTGTGAGGTCACTTCTGGGATGCTATAAGTGCTTGATATGCAATATGGCTAGGAGTTATGGTCAGATCTAAAAGTTGTGAAGATTTGTTCTTCGTGTGCACTGTTGAGCTCCAAACAATTTGTGCCCCGGACAAGTCCACTACAAGGCAGACCATGTTGAACAAGTTCAATCAATTTTGATCAATCATTCTCACATTCCAATCTAATCATGTACTCTATGCTAGTTGTCAGCATGTCAGGTAAAGGCAATTCTTGTCGTGTGGTCAGGAAAGTTGAAACTAAGAAGAGAAAGGTTCATCTTTCGGTTGTTGATCATAATGACATTCAAGAGGAACCTCAGACCATCAACATGGTGCTAGCAAAACTTTTGGATCATGAGAGAGGCAGGAAAGGTGTGAACTATATGAGAAATGCTTTAGCAGCTGTGATTAGGAGATGAGAGAACTGCTATGACAAGGACAAGCAATGCTTTGATACAAGATTTTGGAGTTATTTTCATGCAGATTACTACTACTCCGTGTACTTGAAGCTGAAGAATCCAGTGATTGACATGCAGTGGGTTGATTGGGAGTATATGACTAGGAAGAACAATTCTGTGTTCAATGAAGTGACTGAGGCTTGCACTTATCATGAGATCAAGAATATCTTGGGTTTTCAGTACTCATGGAACAAAGCAGTGATAGGTCAGTTCTACGCCACTCTCTATTATCATGAGGAAGAAGAGGGTAAAATTTCTTGGATGACAGGGTCAGAACAGTACTCAGTGACAGTGCAACGGTTTGCCAACATCATCAAGTTTTGCAGTCGTTTCTCTTGTCCAGCTAGGATTCGCAATGAGCCGGTACTAGATGTTAATGAGATGGACTTTATGTGTGACACCTCCTCTCACTTCTCTCCGCCAAATACTACTGGGTTTCTTTCCTTTTATAAGGTAATGCATCGCATTCCTAGGAAGACTTTGGCTCCTAGAGAAGGCGATGCATTTAATCTTCATGGTCATGGAAGGAACCTCCTCAAGTGGTTGTCGAGTTAAGAGAAGTTCAACACTTTTGACTTCATATTCTCAGAGATTCTTGACATTCCACAAAAGCCAAATAGGGCGTGCGCTTATGCCCCCTATATTATGTGCATGATCGAGAAGATCACTGACAAAGTGTTTGAGACAGAGGAGTCACACAAGAAACTTCAACCTCAAGTGTCGGCTGTTGTTACATGAGCTCCACCTTCTACTTGTTTAGCTACTAGGAGGGCTCCTGCCAGTTCACCTCCATCATCCTCTCGTAGTAGAGGCGGTTTGTTCAAGATTCTCAAGGGTTTCTTCAAAATCTGTCAGAACATGAATGCTCGTACTCACAAGGAAAAGATTGCCCGAAAAAAGAACACTAGAGCTACTAAGGAATGGCAACACTAGTAGGGGATTCCTCATTCACCAGACAGCTCAGATATTGAAGAAGAAACTCCTACCACTTATGTCCTGTTTGCAGATCTTACTCATGAGGAGCTTGCATACTTTAGACAGCAGCCAGATGAGGACTCTGAGGAGACAGCCAGTGATGATGATGCTGAGGAGTAGCTGCCACTATCTCTCTCTTTTTCTTTCCTTTTTGGTGTCTTGATGTCAAAGGGAGAGAAATAGAGAAGCTCCGATTTATCCATCCTTTATCTATCTTTGGTGTGAACTATTTGGACTTTTGTGCTTTTAAAATTTGGTTTGTAATATTTCGTACTCCATGTCATTTGCTTATGTGATGATGTGGTATCTATGTACTTTATCTATCTCCTTGCATATTGCTTTTGGTTACAAGTTGAAATTCGTATAAGCTTCTATCATCGTCTTAGTATATGTTGATGTGCATGGATTTAAGGAGAGCTTATATGTTCTTTAATTTGTAATCCATTGATTATCTTTGTAGCTTCTCATTGGTTGTCATCAATTCACCCATAAAAGAGAGATTGAAAGTGCATTTAGGATCTTTTGTGGATTTTGGGATGAATTATGATAAATTATGAAAACATTTGATAGCATTTTGTGAGTATGTGTACAAGAACTAAGTTTATGGACCTTTATCGAACCCCAAAAAGGAAAAGAGAATCATTGGCTCCTCGGCTCTGGATTTTGTTGTGTTTATTTTTCTTGAGTCATAGGACCGCCGTACTATCAAGTGGGTTCAGCATTTTCTATCTTGAAAATGGTTAAGTGCTCTAACTTTCTCATTCCATCGTTATCTTAATCATCTTAGTTTGGTTACTAGCTTCAGACTTTTTCGGGAACGTATTTATTCGCCCAGTGGCCGAACTCTAGAGAGGGAGCATGTAGCTCATTCTGAACTTATCTGAGTGTCCGAACTTATCCGACACCGGATATGTCCGGGCCAAGCTGCGGACTCTAGAGCACTGTTCACTTCAGCAGAGCCGGACTAGTCCGCCCCTCCGAACTAGTCCGGGCCCCGACTTATCCGTCAAGGCCTGCGAACTCTAGAGAAGGAGCACCCTGTTACTCTCTGCACTTGTTTAGACCTCCAGACTTGTCCGCTGGGCGGGCGGACTCCAGAGCGGTTACACCGCGGCCTGACCAGACTTGTCCACTCGGCCGAACTAGTCTGCTAGCGGACTTGTCCTTGCCCTCTGCGGACTCCAGAGAGATGACTATGTTACCGTTGAGCCTGATGTCTGGACTTGTCCGAACCTCCGAACTATTTCGCTCCTGATATTTTTGGAAAGTCATCCTTGAATGATCTATATAATCCCTTTCTCCACGTCTTAGGGTTACCAAAAGCTTGAACATCTTTTCAAATCACATCCTGAGACCTTCTGAGATCCATTTCTCCTCCTCCACTCGTTCTTCATTGAATCTACTAAAGTTTTGATTGAAAAAAGAGAAGATTATGAGTCCTTCACCTCATGTTTCGATTTGAGCACTTGTTCTTTTCATTGCAGGAACTGCATGGCCTATTACTCTTGGAGATTCATCTCCTAGACGGCTAGGTATCGCCCGAAATCCATCAAAACGATTGTGGTCAGATCCGGGAGGTTTGTATCACCCCACGTCGATCCAGTGAAAACCAAGTGGATCTTTGTGGTCACTTGGAGAGCTTTAGGGTTGAGTGTAACCCGGTCCTTTGTGGACTCCTCAACGGAGACGTAGACTTCTGTGTGGATCTGAACTTCGGTCAAAAATTCATGTGTCTCTCACCTCTGTTTGTTTATGTGGTTGATCTATTTCCGCTGCGATTAGCAACTTATCCACAAGGACCAAACTTGTCCGCTACCGAATAAGTTCGACTGATCGAACTAGTCCGCTCTCTGTTTTACTGATCAAATTGTTTTTAAGTCTCGATTTTTAGATCGTTGCCTATTCACTCCCTCTAGGCAACTTTCAGATCGGGTAAGATATTTATCAAAAAATCACCAACATTGGTGATGTGCGAACTGAAGTCCGTGCCATTGAATCCCCCAATCGGCAACGACGAAGGTGTCCATTCCTTTCCGACGATGATTCCAGTGTCGCGCCAAAGGTCAAGATTCGTCCTAGACGGGGAGGACCGAGGACTCCCTAGGAAATGTGTACACTTCATTCATCTTGGCCACGCTGGATACCCATCGCGGGACGCAGCCACTCCGGTTGCTCTTGGCTGTGTTCACTGCAGCTTTAAGAGCATCCGCAACGTAGTTTGAAAAGTGAATCATGATTCATTAGAGCAAACCATCCTCCATTGGAGCAGCTGAACAGTGAGGACGCCTATGAAAAATCGACTCCTGAAGTTGGTTCAGGCCTTGTTCAGCAGTAGGGTAGGAATAATTCCAGGCGTGATTGCTTCCGCCTTCGATTTTGCTTTTATCTCATGTTTAATCTTGGTGCATGGTCTAAACAATATTAGCAATATTTGATAGGATGTAAAATAGCTTACAACACTGTGGTGAGGTTAAGATTCGGTTTGGTTCCAGTACTCTTGAGGTGCGGTTTGCTTCTTAGCCAAATAAAGAACAAATGCTAAATTTAATCCGAATTCAATCCAAAAATTACATTAATAAGCTGTCACATAATTTGAATGAGAATATGATCTACTAGACCTGGAACGAATCCCATCGGAACCAATCCGAAGCAACCGAACAAGACCTCAGTTGGAATCGAACCAACTGGATAAAAAAATACATTCCACCGAGGGAAGCACGGGAAATGAGAATGAAATCACCGCGCAAAGGAGCAGGTGAGAGACCGAAGAAGAATTTTTTCACTTGGTCATGGAGTCCACCCCACATTGTGGGCATCGAACCCTCAGGAATCAAACTGAACCACGGTGGGTTGGTACTTGGTTCGCATCACCATCGACGATGCTCTAATAGGCTGTGGTTGTAGCTATGGCTATGCTTAGTGGTGGAGCTAGGAACGAATAGTAGAAGGGCCAAGCAAAGCAAATAAGTAGAGGCGATCGATACATTGGATGGGTATTCATTAACACTAGGATATCTAACTTTGGGTCCACAAGCTAGGTAACGAAGTAAATAAAAGAGCAGCAAGTTAAATTTTTTGATGTTTCTTATTTCTTTTCTCTAATTTATAAGCCAAAACTTTTAGTTATCTTAAAAGAATTTTCTGGGCAAGGAGAGGTTGCGGCCCCTCTAGCCTTTAGGCCCTCTTTGTTTAAGCTAGAACTTTTGAGCTTTTAGAAAAGCTAGCTGGTGGTTAGTTGAAAAGCTGACTGATAGAGTAGTGATTGTTGACTTTTGCAATATATACTTAAGTTCTCTGCACACCAAAAACAAAAAAAACAGCTCTAAGTTTTTTAGTTTATTTTCTTAGAAGCTAGCTTTTCCGCGTTCAAAAGCTAGTTTTTCAAAACTATGTTTGTTTCAGCTTTTTAGTTGAAAAAATCAGCTTGAAAAAGATGAAACAAACAAAGCCTTAATGTGACTCCGCCAATGGCTGTACTATCATTCCATTGCTTCTGCTACAGTAAATAAAGCCACAGCAATAGCTAAACGTATCTCAATCGAACACACCCCTTGCCCATGGCGGCGGCTGGGTTCATGATTAAGTGGCGATAGTTTCTATAGGAGGTGCACACGGTACAGAGAAAGGGAGGGACACGCGCGGGGAAGGGGAAAAGAAAAGGCAGCGGCGCTATGTGTTTGTAATTGTTAAGACTGGGAGAGGGCAGTGAGTTTTTGTGTCTAATAAGTTAAAACTGATTTGAGCTAGGTTGAATCAGAATCTTGGTTTCTTAAAAACTACGAGCTTGGCTTTTAGAATTAGAAAAAAATGACCATTATAATGCCCTTAGTCTCTAGATGCGGTTTTGTAAAAAAAAAAAAGGTGGATTTTGGACGGTGATAACCCAGTCGGCCAGTTATACATGCATGTGGGAGTGTTTACTCGCTATATCACCACCGGGAAGCGATGGATCTTGGGACGAAGAATCTATCAACGCTTTTCAGCGTGGTAATTGTCATGCTGCCGCGCGCCTCCTGCTCTGTAACCTCTGTGTTGCAGAAAACTAGTGCGCGCAAGTATGAAGTTATTAGAGAGGCAAAAGTTTCATACAAGCTGGCGGAGTGGACACCATCAAGCACTAGAGTACTCCACAAGAACCAAAGATCATCGATTGAGCGGTACACAATTCTTGATTCATTCACCATGACGCACATGTGCTTAATTTACATGATCTCGTACATCTAACTTGTGACGAGCATAGAGCATACGCGCGTGCAACAACAACACGCCCACTGACACCTCTCCGATGGACCGATGGACTACTTGCTTCACTTGCCGGGGACGAAGTTGGTGGCGTAGGCCCAGGCATTGTTGGCGACGGGGTCGTTGACGTGGTCGAATAGGTTCTCAATGGGGCCCTTACCAGTGACGATGGCCTGCACGAAGAATCCAAACATGGAGAACATGGCTAGGCGGCCGTTCTTGATCTCCTTCACCTTGAGCTCCGCCGCGGTGTCCGGGTCATCGGCGAGGCCAAGCGGGTCGAAGGCACCACCAGGGTACACCTTGTCGAGCCCCTCACCGAGCGGACCGCCGCCGACGCGGTAGCCCTCGACGAAACCCATGAGCACAACCTGGCACGCCCAAATGGCCAAGATGCTCTGCGCGTGCACCAAGTTCGGGTTGCCCAGGTAGTCCAACCCGCCCTCTGAGAAGATCTGCGCGCCAGCCTTGAACCACACAGCTTCACCGAACTTGACGCCATTCTTTGCAAGGATCTCTGGGAACACACAGCCCAATGCACCAAGCATCGCCCACCGCGCGTGGATCACCTCCAGCTCGCGGTTCCGCGCGAATGTCTCAGGGTCAGCGGAGAGACCTGCGGTATCCCACCCATAGTCACCGGGGAACTCGCCAGTTAGGTAGGACGGAGTCTGCTCCGAGAACGGGCCAAGGTATTTGGGACGGTCAGGGCCATACCTGTTCGATTGCATAGATGTGCCAGTCAGCGATGCGTTTTTACAAGGGCGAATGCTGAGCAGAGTGATCAATTCAAAGAAAGAATGCGTTCGTTACCATATGCTCTGGGGCGCGCTCTTAACGGTGCGGCGCATGGTGATGCGGCCGCGGACATCGACGCCGACGCGGCGGACGAGAGCTTGACCGAGGAAGCTGGTGGTCTGCTGCAGCGCCGACGCTGCCATTTTTATTCCGTGAGGTGTGTGTTCGGCAAGCACGACGCATCTGCGATACGTTTGTTGTTCGGTGAGTGGGATAGGCCAGCGGGGGTGCAGATCTTTATACGACGATTGAGTGGCGCGGGATGCGACTGGTGGACGCGCCGCGCGCCACGTTAGCCGAGCCCAATTGGCTGCCGGCCCTCCACAGGATTTCACGCTCCAGCTCGTCCAATGGCCGGGCGCCAAGTGTTGGGGAGGATCGCGTCCCGCAAATCCAAAGCTATCTGGACCATACAGCTAAGCAGGTAGCTCCCGCATGCCAGTCGTCCTATCACGTGACTTGAGGCTTGCCGTTGTGTGTTGCCTTGTGGTGAAGCTGAAGTGAAATTGAAGTTCTGAAATATCTTCATCCTTTGTCTTGGATAATTATCTCAATTTTCCTTTCTGATTTCTATTCTCCCAGAAATAATTAGGACGTCCAAGATGCGAGTCTGAGCTTAGCATTTCATTTTGCTGCAGTCTGAGTTTTAATGTAAACTCGAGTGGCACTGAGATAGATTACATTGTTATATTAATGCATGACTACATTTCAGTGATAGAAATCCCAGCATAGTCTCACTCGACAAACACGGTACCACCTTCGGTGAACGGAAGCGCTGCACTGCCTCTCTGTAGCTGCCAGCCGCTCACCACCCTGGGGTGAATCTGCCATGTTCTGCCTCTTGTTTGGTTTTCCGCTAATCTGGTTTCACTCCCTTCATGCTCTTGGTGGAACATTTGATTCAAAGGATAGAATATTTGTTCTCTTGACGGAACATTTGCTATGCAATGATAGAACATGATGTTTCCTAAGAACATTTCTCTCTTTTCGTTATGAGGTCGAAGCTTCAGCCGGTGACAGGTGGAGAACCAACACACCAGTGGCGAGAGGGAGACCATGACACATTTCTATGAGTTGAGCTTTGTTTTGGCTGTATGTTTTCTTTTACTGGGCTAGACTAGTGAGCTAGGCTGTCGCCCAGAAGAAGGAATGAGAAGCGAAAAAAAAAAGTGGCCCATTCTCTATCTAAAGCTGGAGCAATTTCTCTAGCTGTGATTGGCTGGTTCATTTGCACCATTCATTTCTTGATCAATGGTCCGTGCTTCCTCTCGAAACATTGATGCTCACCCAGCCTCGTGCTACACGTCGCCCGCCGCCAGTCCACCGCTCCCGCGCCGCCTCTGGCATCACCGCCCCCGAGCTGCCTCGGGCGCTCCCCTGCCGCGCCTCCTTGGTCGCTGCCCGCCACACACCTCGCACGCTGCCCCTTGCCCCGCCTCTCCCTCGCCCCCCACTGTGTAGTGTCCCGTTCGTCTAGAACAGAAACCACCACGGATTTGAGGGGTTGGAAGAAAAAATTTTAGAGGAGGAAGAAGAACAGAGGAGGAAGTTGGAGGCGGGGAATTAATGTTTGATTTTCGCATGCAGTTACAGGATGCGCGAGCTGGCTTATATAGGTGACGCCCCCTGGGCTTCGGACAGGCGCGCCAACCCAAACACGGCCCACAGCCTGCTAATTGAATTTGAACACACACCGACACCCGCCAATCTATCCTTAAGCACTTGGCGGCGTGACAGGGCCTCCCCCTAAAACACCAGCTGGTCCCTAGACTGGTGCTGTCGGATACTTCGACTTCAATACATAGTAATCTTCCCAGCTCGCCATAGAAGCCAACAAGCCTGCCCACTTGACCTTTATGTGAACAACTGCTGAATTCCCCTTCTTAGCCAAATGCCGATCCAGAATTTGCTTGGGTATGGCAACAGCAGTGTCCGACAGAACTTCAGATGGAATATCAGAGAACAACGGTGCATTTGCTAGCACATGAGGCCTCAACTGAGAAACATGAAATATTGGATGGATCAAGGCATGCTCCGGTAGCTCCAGCTTGTAGGCAGCCGCACCAATGCGCTTCAAAATCTTATATGGCCCAAAAAATTTGAAGGCAAGCTTCGAGCAAGATCTAGACACCACCGAAGCTTGAGCATAAGGTTGCAATTTTAGAAAGACAAGCTCACCCACTTGAAACTCCTGAGCTGAATGATTCTTGTCAGCATAGGATTTCATCTTGTTTTGTGCAGCAGCAAGATGAGTTTTGATAAGAGTCAAAAAAGTCCTAACGTTCTTGCAACATAGAGCCAGCTTCTGAGGAAGTAATAGAAGGCAAGGAAGGAACCAAACCAAGATAGAGGTCCACACCATACAGTGCCTTGAAGGGAGAACACTTAAGAGATGAATGGTGACAAGAATTGTACCATAATTTTGCAGAAGCCAGCCACCTGCTCCACTGAGAAGGAGAACCATGGACTGCACAACGCAAGAACATCTCTAAACACTGGTTGATTCTCTCTGTTTGACCATCCGTTTGAGGATGGTAGGCCGAGCTCAAATGAAGCTTAGTGTCCAAGAGAGTGAAAAGTTCCTGCCAAAATGTGCTGACAAAGATCTTATCTCTATCAGAGACAATTATCTTTGGCACCCTATGTAACTTCACCACATTGGCAAAGAACAGTTGAACAACTTGTGCAGCTGAGAAAGGGTGTTTGAGTGGTAGAAAGTGAGCATATTTGGTGCGACGATCTACCACCACCATAATCACCAAATAGCCATTAGACTTGGGTAGGCCTCCTATCAAATCCATGGACACATCTTGCCAACTGCTTTGTGGAATGGGCAATGGCTGTAAAAGCCTGGGGTACTTACAATGTTCATGCTTGGTTTGTTGACAAACTTGGCATTGTTTGACAAAAGTTTCAACAGCTAGTTTGAGACCATTCCAAACAAAGAGCTTCTTCACTCGATGATAGGTCACTGAACACCAGAATGGCCACCTATTGCTGAAGAATGAAAGGTAGCAATAATTTTTGATTGTAACCTAGAGTTGTTACCAACCCACAAATGTCGATCCTTGTAAATCAGCCCATTCTTCAGAGAAAAACCACGGGAATTTGGATTGTGCACAGCAAGTTCCAGTAAAAGTTGTTGGGACTCCATGTCCTGGTCATAAGAATGAAGAACCTCTTGTAACCAGATAGGGGCAACACCAGAAATAGCTGAGCACTCCAGTGTGTGTGCAACACGAGATAGTGAATCTGCAGCTTTATTATCAGAGCCCTTTTTATAGTGAAACTTAAAATCAAGGCCAACTAACTTAGCCATAGCCTTGTTTTGTAAATCTGTGGTCAAGGACTGATCTTGAAGATAGCACAAACTTTTGTGGTTAGTCTGAATAATGAATGGCCCCCTTTGCAAGTGACATCTCCATTTATCAATAGCCATGAGAATGGCAAAAAATTCCTTCTCATAGATAGACAATTTTCGGCAAGAAATTCCTTCTTATAGATAGACAATTTTCTGTTTGCAGTGCCAAGAGCCTTACTGTAAAAAGCCACAGGATGATTGTATTGAGAAAGAACAGCTCCTACACTAGTTTTACAGGCATCAGTCTCAATCACAAATGGAAGAGAAAGTTTGGAAGAGCTAATACAGGTGTGGTGATCATGGCCTATTTCAGCTGCTCAAATGCCTGCTGAGCTGCAGAAAACCATGTGAATTGCTTCATCTGAAGCAATGAAGTAACTGGTTTGGCTATAATGCCATAATGTTGCACAAACTTCGTGTAGTACCTAGTAAGTCCAAGAAAACCCCTTAGTTCTGTATGAGAAGGAATAGACCAATTTTGTATAGCTGTAGCCTTAGAGGGATCAGTGGCCACCCCTTTAGCAGAAATGTTGTGTCCTAGGTAAGCAACCTGGAGTTGAGCAAAGGAGCACTTGCCCAGCTTAACAAATAGCTTGTGCTGTTGCATTACAGAGAACACTTTTGAAAGGTGCTTCACATAAGTTTCCAGATCAGGACTATATACTAGAATATCATCCATGAATATAAGCACAAACTTCCTCATTTGTGAAGCAAAAACAAAATTCATCGAGCATTGAAATGTGGCAGGGGTATTAGTACGACCAAAGGGCATTACCCTAAATTGGAAATGACCATGATGGGTTTTAAAAGCTGTTTTATATTCATCAGCCACTGCCATCCTAATCTGATGAAAACCTGAGGCCATATCCAACTTAGAAAAATATTGTGCTCCTGAGAGTGCATCCAAAAACTCATCTATAACTGGCATTGGGAACTTGTTCTTAACAGTGATATCCTTCAGTTTTCTGTAGTCAACACAGAAACACCAATTCTCATCTTTTTTCTTGACCAACAGGACAGGAGAGGCAAAAGGACTAACACTCTTGGTAATGATACCAGAAACCAGCATTTCGGAGACTTGTTTCTCGATTTCATCCTTTTGATGAGGAGGATATCTATATGGCCTAGAATTCACAGGAGCAGACCTAGGGAGAAGTGATATAGTGTGGTCATTATCCCTAGAAGGAGGTAACGCTGAAGGAACCTGAAAGATGTCTGCATATTGATGTAACAGAGTCCGCACTGAAGGAGGAAGGACAGACACATCAGAGCATGAATCAGGTTCTATATGGAAAACCATAGCCAGAGCCCACACATCATTTCCCTTGCACCACTTCTCAATGAGGTCAACAGATGTCTCCTGCAAAGAGTGTAAAGAAGCAGGCACATCACCCTGTAATCTGATGAGGCTCTATTTATACTGAAACTCTACCCACTTATCCAGCCAATTACAGTTCATTGGACTGAACTGCTCAAGCCAATCCATTCCAAGAATCATATCATAAGCAGAAAATGGCAATATCAAGGCATCAGTTGTGAACGTGTGTCCCTGAATCCACCAAGAAAAATTCTTAGCCACTTGAGAACAACTGACAGTCTGACCATTAGCTACTTTCACTGACAAAGGTTCTATTGACTGGATCACACATGGTACTCTAGAAGCCATGTGCTCAATGAGAAACGTGTGAGAGCTACTCGAGACAAGGGCTCTCAGATGAATAACCTTGGAGTTTTCTGAACCAGAGATAGCATTCAAAGAAATGAATGCAGTATTTGCAGAATCCTCCACCATATGCTGCTCCAATATGTCCAAGAGATCATCCAAAAGAATATTGCCACCATTTTCTCCATTAGTGACAGCAATGTGATTTAACTGAGGAACAACAGCAGGTTTGCACTTGTGACAGGGGTTAAATTTGTCCCCACACTTATAGCACAACCCATTGGCCCTTATGTATTCCTTCAGTTGTTTAGCTCGCCATAACTCTCCGGAAGCAAATGAATCTCTGGAATCAGAGCGAGCAGTGTTGGCATAAGTGGGTTTAGCCGACACCGTTCTCAGAGATCCTAAAGATGCTCTTGTCAGCAAATTTTCCTGCACTATGGCCAAGACAGCTGCACGGGAGAGAGATTCGGGTAACTGAATTTCAACCGCTGCACGCAATTCAAGCTTGAGACCCAATAGAAATTGAGTGACCAAGAATGTATCACTCAGAGATTTGTCATACAGCCTGATGTAATAAACCAATTGCTCGAACTGCTTGAGGTATTCTTAGGCAGTTCCCAATTGCTTCAGAGTCAACAAGTCCAGCATCTTATCCCAGTGGGTAGTGACCTCGAATTCAGCCCGCACTGCAGTGCAAAAATGCCCCCAATCCAACATCCCGGCACCTTCACAGTACGATTGATACCAATGCGAAGCGTTGCCAGACAAGTGAAGAGAAGCCGCTGTCACTTTGAACCCATCAGGATTCTGGTACAAAGCGAAATAGGCGTCGCACTTTGCCAACCAAATGTGAACATCACTACCATCGAAGCGGGAAAAATCCATTTTGGGAATTCACAAACGGTGATTGCAAGAATCCGCCGAAGGAACCACAACGTCAGAATCATGCACCGCAGGGGCAGGAACACCCGTCGGAAGCGCCCCAGAATCAACTACACGAGGCGAGTCTGGTAGAGATACCTGAGGGGCCGTCGAAGAAGCGAGCGGCAACATTGCAGGACGAGATCCAATCAATCCGTCACCCGTCGTTGGTGGAGGCAATTGTGCGGACACATTGGCGACATTCTTCAATGAACTCGTAAACGCGACTGCTTTTGATGAACCTGTGCCAGAGACTTCATCGAGAGGTCAACCTTTGCTTGAATGAAGTCGAAGGACTTCGCGAATTCCATGGAATCCAACTTCATCTTCAATTGGCCTGCCATCTTCGTTGCCAGGTCCTTGAGGGCAGTCTCCGCCATATCCTTGAGCGATTGCTCGAACACGGACTGCAGCCGCTGCTCGGTCTCAGACAACGCTTCCATGATGTTACGTGTGTGAGTGGATTGACGAGAAGGCGCCGTGGTGACAAATCTCGAACCAAAACCGATCGAACCAGCAAGGAACCGCTGCAATCAAACCCTAGGGTGATTGCGAACCAAACTGTAATTATCGAATCGATGAGGCACAGCAGCGAGAACGAACGCCCGAGAGACTGAATCTGATACTAATTGTAGTGTCCTGTTCGTCTAGAATGGAAACCACCACGGATTTGAGGGGTTGGAAGAAGAAATTTCAGAGAAGGAAGAAGAACAGAGGAGGAAGTTGGAGGTGGGGAATTTCTGTTTGATTTTCGAATGCGGTTACAGGATGCGTGAGCTGGCTTATATAGCCACGCCCTCTGGGCTACGGACAGGACGGCCAACCCAAACATGGCCCACGGCCTGCTAATTGAATTTGAATATCCTTAAGCACTTGGCGGCGTGACACGCTGCCCCGGTCGCGGCCTCCCCACCCCCCTGCACCCCACGCCGCCCCGGTCGCCGCTCGCCTCGGCCACTCCAGCTCCGGCACCCCGTCCCCTCTCCTTGCGCGGCTGCCTCCTTGGACCGCCGGCGTCGCCTCTGACGGCAGCAACAGGTAACCAACCAATTTCTCCATTCTTAGATAATTTGGCTGGAAAAAAAATCTGATCTCCATATACTTTGTTGGATCTGGTTGCTCAACCTGTGTAACTAGTGCTCATCTAAATTATATATATATTCATTGGTACACTTAGAACACTGCTCATTGCCTACTGAAATGTCAAACGGAAGTATACAAGAGATAGAAACAGAAGCACTCCATGCCCCTGAAATGTTTGATGAAATGCTAATTAAAACACAACATCAACCAACGTTGGTGCATCTTTTTCAATCCAATTTTTTATTCTAATATATCTTCAGTTCATGCTGTAAAAACTCTCCAAGGACCATGAGAAGGTTACTCCATTTTCATATACAGCTGCATCTTTAATTGGGGATTTACATCTTTTAATTTAAACTACTAAAATAGGAGGATCCGCGAGCCATGCTTTCTGAGATCTGAATCTGATTCCTACAAAAAAAAAAAAAGGAAAACCCTAATGTATCATCTGCTGTGCAAATTTAGTCAATTCCACTATCTGTTTGAGTATAATGCATAAGTTTTCTTGAATCTTGATCAGCTAAATTTTGTCTGCTTATTCTAATTCTGTGTTGTGAGCATAATATCTCTATGATCTCCCTTTGATTTCGCAGGTTAGTCTGACTGGACTGCTCTGAGGAATCAAAAAGTGTGATGCCTCAAGAGGATTTAGGGTTTCCAATTATGTTTACTTGTAGATTCGTCAGGTGAGGTAAACTATTATCATTTCATTAGTGCTCTATGATCACACAAATGGTTAATAGTTGGTCTGTTATTACCAGGGCTTCCACCTATTTACATGAGATTGATAACGATTCGTGATGCAAAGTATGCTTTGGAAGATCAGGGAATCCCTCCAGTCATAGAAGTCAACATCTAAAAAACAACTTAGACCTGAGCTTTTGTTTGTTTGTTTTTTACTATAACATAACTGCAATTTTTATGAAACATATTTGTTGCGATGATTTATCAACCTTTCATTGTCTCCCTCAGAACATGTCACTTAATTTAAAGACTCAACCATCTTGCATTTTCTCTAATACAATACATAGGACCAAGTAATCAGGCGTGGCAAGGCCGCGTTATCTTTAACAATATGTTCTGCTCTTCTTTAAGATTCATTTGGATTGATACTTGACATGGTATGAAGAGATTTAAATAATTGAAAGAAACACGGAGCAGCAGTAGTCATGATGACAGGCAAAAACGTGAGCAACAGCGACAAGGAAAGTTTTTTTTCACTTGATCAACAAGCATTCCCCTCCTTAAACAGATTACCTGACGAGACACTGCATAGTGTAAATTGTTTCCCCTTTTTACGTGTTCTCTACTGTCGCATTGCATAGCTAAGGGGAGGAGAACATCATCACTATCAACTACCCGATGAGGCTGCGGCTGCTACCTATGTTGCACCAGGTCCATCGTATGCAAATTGATTAGCTCATTTTCTTCCAAGACTTATGGTTCAGCATCTACATTTTTGTAAGCAGAAAAATGGATATCGATGCTCCATCTGTTTTACGTCATTTTCTAACAGCTAGCAGTAAACACATCGTTTTCTTAGCTCCAGTCTTCAGACTTGATAACTCAATGCATAGCCATCCAACCTTTAAATTAATTGTTAAAGTTTATAGGTGCAGTTTTATAGTTATGTTGCATTATCCTTTAAGACTTTAACTAGTTCCTTTTAAGTCCTGCATGTCTTTTCCTCACAGTGCTTTTTTCAGTCCTAACTGAAATTTTTATCTTTTTTATTCAAAGTGCATCTGTCCATTGCTACAATCTTTATTTTCATACTACATGTTCAAATTAATTAAAGAGTCCTCAAGTACTCAAACATGGGAGTTCCATGCATTTTTTTTTCCTGCTTAATTCGTTATGAAATTCACAGGGAACACTGTAGCAACTAGCAAGTATATGCTTACTTTTTATTAAAAAATTGATCAATGTGACCTATATGAAAATGAGTTGGTGAGGCGAGTCTTGGTATGTTTTAACACCTCTCGGTTTAATTTACTTTTGTGTTGAGCTTCTCAT
>BCLH01002397.1:0-25028 GCA_001602315.1 Zoysia pacifica | reverse complement strand
ATGGGAGTTCCATGCATTTTTTTTTCCTGCTTAATTCGTTATGAAATTCACAGGGAACACTGTAGCAACTAGCAAGTATATGCTTACTTTTTATTAAAAAATTGATCAATGTGACCTATATGAAAATGAGTTGGTGAGGCGAGTCTTGGTATGTTTTAACACCTCTCGGTTTAATTTACTTTTGTGTTGAGCTTCTCATGTACTTGCTTAGGTACGATGTTGAGAATAGGACTTTACTTCAGACTGATACTTATGCTATTTGATTTTTCTTATATATTTTCACTTTTGAAATTGGAACACACTCAGCTTCAAATCATATCATCGGTGAATGATCCTTTATTATGTTCAAAATGATGATAACAATAAAGTGACACAACTAAAATAATAATGGACCTGTGGTAACACCACGCATATTTTCTAGTTAAGTATAAAGGAGGAGGCAGTGATCAGAGAGGGTCTGCGCTTTGACATAGCTAGAGTGGAAGAATCCCGAACAGAAGATGCCCTTCAACCATCTGGACTGTTTCTGACACTTAGCCCGAATTTACGGGCCCGTTCGGATGAGATACTAATGGCGTTTTTCCGCTGCGCTGCGCGGATTTGCTGATCAGCTGCAACTCATAAACAGTGCGCGAATCCTCTCTTCCAGTCTATTCTTGCGTGTTGCCGCAGCTTAGGACCCCACGTGCGTTCTTTCTCTGGTTTCCCATCAGCTGTCAAAATTGGCTTGCAGCCGGTCCGCGGCCGAACGGCGGATCTGCGCCGCTCAGCGACCGTCAGTAGCTCATCCGCGAACAGGCCCTACAACATCGCTCTGACCACCCGCACACGCGTCCAGCCGGGCCATTCTACACTGTCATGACCCATTGGCCTTTTTTTATTTTTCCTTTATTTTTATATATTACAGTCTATGTTTTTCTATTATTTTCCCTTTTTAAATTTTCTTTCTTTTTCCTTTAATTTTTTTTCATTTTTATTAGGATAAAACCCAATTTACTTCCCTCAAGTATCTATGTTTTTCTATTTATTTTCCCTTTTTAAATTTTCTTTTTTTTCCTTTAATTTTATTTTTTTCATTTTTATTTCCCTCAAGTATAACTAAAGTGCAAATAAACTCTTAAACTATGATTTTTTTTATTTTATCCTGTTAAAATATGATTTTGACTGAATTTACCTCCTCATACAATTTATCTTTTTTAATTCTCTGTACACGTGTAATTTTAAGATGAAACTTTATAAGATGATAAAGCGCATTATTACACATATTAGAAAAATACATCTTGAATGTTTTACCATTATTTTGCATATAGTTTTATATCCTAAAGATTAATTTAGTATTAAATCTTTTTCCCTATAAAAATATGATAAAAATTTATAACCATTTTTTGACATGTGTTATGATGTGCTTTATCATCTTATAAAATTTGATTTTAAATTATACTTGTCTATTGAGAAAAAAAAAGACAAATTGAACGAGGGGCTAAATTGATCAAAATTTCGTTTTGACAGGGTAAAATAAAACAAAACATAGTTTAAGCTTTAGCTATAATTGCACTTTATCCTTTTTATTACTTTCTTATTTTCCTTTAATTTTTTCTTTCTTTTCAATTTTTAAATTATTTTATTTTACCATTTTCACCGCGGCCATCCATGTATCCATAGAAAATATTTTAGAAATTATTTTCTATTACTAGAACAATTAACTGTTACTGCTGAAACAATTTATTTTCACCATTGATACAATTAATAAATAATACTAAAACAGTTTTTCACCACTATAAAAGCTGAATTGATACATTAAGGCGAAATATTCAAAATATTCAAAAAATAAAAAATTGTATTCATGATGGATCTCATTTTCTGCATTTATTTAATGAATATCATGTTTCAGTCTAATTTTAAAAATAAATTGTGGCTTACTATTGTTGGAGCAAACCCTATCGCCCACCTTTCAGAATCGGAAAACTGCTGGGTAGATTATTATGAATTGAAGAAAAAGTACGCAGAAGTTGTTGCTAATTTGAGCCTTGAGGTCAAGGCATTTCTCATGGGGGGAGGAATGGCTAAACTGGAGGAAGGGTGTGAAATCTATAGTGTACCTCTTACGCATTAACTAGTCTATCACAAGAGACCAATAAGCTCGACAGTAAGTAAGGTAGATCAAAAGGAGAGTTTATCTAAGCTTTTAGCATTGCTCCTGAGTAGCTTTTTGTGCGGCTTATGCAGTGAGCAACACCAAAGGGTTAAACCAGTGAGCGGCTTTGGCACCGGGAGCAGCAAAACTCGAGCGAACTTTGAACGGAAAAAAACCATGAGAAGGAAGCTGTTCCGGCTCTTGGGCATCCCCATCCAAAATATTTGAAATTACAAAAAAGTGCCCCTCCTTTCTCCCACCCGTGAACCCTTTCTTTCTCCATGCCACCACCGTTCCAAAGGCCTTCTGCACTCGTCCCCTCCATATATTCCTCCTCATTCTCTCCTCCAAGCCCGAGTTAGGTGCCATGAGTGCCGGATCTACCGGTTGTGGGGCCTGTGGACCGGCGGTGGCGCGTCCTCAGGAGGTAGTGCGGGCATTCCAAGAGGCTTCGAATCAGATGGTGCGTCTGGAATGGCGGCGATGGGCCATGGCCAGGCACGGGCAATGCCTGGCCTGGTGCGCCTTCGTCCGGCCTAGGCTAGCGCCACCCAAGGATGTGTCCAGTAACAGGCCCTAGCGCAGGCGGTGCCAGCCCTGATGGTGGCGCCTCTGCCTGGCTCCCTGCTAGCCATGGCATGCGGCCGAGAAGGTGCTCCTCCACACCCTGACCGGTGCCGAAGCTGGTGGCCATGGTGGGATGCCATGGCCATATTGGTTTATGCCACGGTAACAGCCGAGTTATCCAATGGATAAGCAAATGATCCAAGTTCCTTCATGATTTCATCCGTGAAAATAATGCAAGTGATAAAGGTTTTCAAAGGTATGATTAGAATATAGATTATGTTCTCACAATACCTTCTAGATATGGAAAATATCTTCTTTTTCAAAAATCATTGGATAGATCAACTACCCAAACTAATGATCGTACAATGGATAAATTCCAAGATGAATCAGCAAAAGCTATTTTTCTTTCATGGTCATAATGATAAAGTATTTTCCTATTTATGATGTCATCATGTGAGAGCACATCATTATTGTATCAAACCCATGGAGTGTGTTAATCTACTACTCTATTCGATCTTTCTTTAGGAAAAGTTCATTGTACTCCCCCAAACAATCCACTTTGTTCGTCTAACCTCATAAACAAAAGATTGCCTTAATTTACTACCTCAAACTATTCAAATTGGTGCAATATACTCCCCTAGGCAATTTCTTTTTTTTATTTCTCTGTCGATTTTGAATTTGAAGCTCAGATTTTGTAAAAAGGTAAATGATAATATCGTCGATATTCATAAAATATATTAAAACTTTTTGTGACATTTTTATGTATTTTTATACAGGTTGTTAACACACTATTAGATGTTATTAAATTATAAATATTATTTAAAAAAATATAATCTAATTTTTTAACCTAGGGAATTACACCTTCTACCACCATGTAAAATTTGAGCTTCAAATTTAAATAGTACAAAGAGAAACAAAAAAGATAAATTTCATAAAGGGGTGGATTGATGTAAGCTTCACGACCTTTGAAGTATTGGAAACCCCAAAGATATGAATGTTTCGTTGATTAAGTGAAAACCATGAAATAACTTGTTGAATGTAAGTTCAACATATGCTTATCTCAAGAATCTACGAGTTGGCTTACTCGAGGATGATCAACGACTCATATGGTGATTGGATTCTTGATGGAGCGTCGCGATTGAAGGTGGATCAAGGCTAAAGATGAGTTAGAGCCAAGTGTAGCTTAGATGTAGGCTTTGAGTCCATAGAAAAACTGGTACTATTAAAAAGGGTTAAGTCATTCCTCTTTGGTCACATGAGTGCTACGGTGTTTGGACGATCTAGGAGTCCCAATGGCACTATTGTGACAAAGTTCAAGATGAGGAAGCAAGAGAAGGAAGTTGAAAACAAGATGAAAGTGAAGAATCCAAGTTTTAGCTTCGGAATAGGTCACCGGACAATCCTGTGATATCATTGGATAGTCCTATGACTATAAGTTTCAACATTTCATGAAAAGGTGAAATCAGCTATTTCAGTGGATAAAATGGTCACCGGACAGTTCGACGAGGTCACAAAACAGTCCAGTGACTATGGAGGATGTGAAATTCTAGAGAGGAGTTTTTGGCTTGAAAAAGTGGAAGAAATGGTCACGGAGAGTCCAATGAGGCCACTGGACAGTCCGGTTACTATGAGGGCTGCATGTTTCAAAAAAGGTTGCAAGCGACTAGACCATCGAAGGAGTTGGTCACCGGACAGTTTGGTGATTGAAAAAAGCAGACATCTTTTTGACAACGACTGTGAACTGTTATTATGGAGTTGGTAGCCTATATATAGCCATGTGCCAGTCCAAAAGAAAATGCCCGACAACCAGAAGAATTGAGAGAACATTTTGTGAGAGCCAAAGGCCACCAAGGAGAGCACAAGAGGAAAATTGGAAGATTGTTAGTGCTAAAGAGAGAGTAACTAGAGTATCCACGCATTCCTAGAGCTTGTGAGGCTAGAGAGGAGTGATAAATCTTGTTACTCTTGGTCTATGGCAGCTTAGACCGATTAAGAGTCGGTGGTTGAGCTTCCATGGCATTTGTGAAAAACATCACAAGTTTGTGAGCGGTTTCAGGTCCTCCGCTTGTAAGGGACACCAATAGTGAGCCCCCGAGCCTTGGAGGCTTGCTCTTGCGAGTGGGCATTGTTCGCTACAGCCAGGATCGCCGGTGACTTCACTCCAGGAGTGAAGAGTTGCCCTAGAGAGCACTGTTCTGGGAAAGGCAGGAGGGACCAGTACTCCAACGGGAGTGGTCTAACAAAGAGTAGGGGAAGGCACCATCCTTTACAGACCTCAAAAGAAAATCTTGAGCCTCCCTTCTCTCTTTACTATTTGTCATTTACCTTTCACTCTTTTACTCATGTAAGTAGTATTGATAAGTTGCTCTTAGTTGACTCATGGTGGCTCTTATGCTAGTATGTCTTGTTTGATTGCTTTTATATCATAAGTAGCATGTGTAAGAGTTGCTTGGTGCCTTGCTTGCTCTCTAGCTAGTTTACCTTCTTTGCTATCTTGTCTAGCTAGCTCCTAGCCCCATCCTTGGTTTATCTCTCTGTACTAGGTTGATTTTTTTGTTTATCCTTAGTCTAGTTCTTATGGAGTTGGTAGCCTATATATAGCTATGTGCCAGTCCAAAAGAAAATGCTCGACAACCAGAAGAATTGAGAGAACATCTTGTGAGAGCCAAAGGCCACCAAGGAGAGCCCAAGAGGAAAATTGGAAGATTGTTAGTGCTAAAGAGAGAGTAACTAGAGCATCCACGCCTTCCTAGAGCTTGTGAGGCTAGAGAGGACTAATAAATCTTGTTACTCTTGGTCTATGACAGCTTAGACCGGTTAAGAGTCGGTGGTTGAGCTTCAATGGCATTTGTGAAAAACATCACAGGTTTGTGAGCAGTTTCGGGTCCTCCGCTTGTAAGAGACACCAATAGTGAGCCCTCGAGCCTTGGAGGCCTGCTCTTGCGAGTGGGCATTGTTCGCTACAGCCAGGATCGTGTCACATTCCAAATCTCAGTTTTAAAATTTTTCTTTCCTTGACAATCTAGTTAGGCCATTTTTAAAATTTTCCTTTAGAAGGAACAAAAAATTAGAAAGTAGTTAACTAGAAGTCAAAATTTTGAAGCATAAAATGTGAGTTCGACAAGTGTTTGAGCTCTTCTTTTTCGGTTCGAATTTTGGTTTTCGGAGTTTGGAATCTTTACCCCAAAATCCCAAGCCAGAAAATATTAAAAAATAAATAAATAATAATAGAAGATTAAAATAGGAATTGAGGAGGGAAAATTTGATTTTTATTAGTGGGCTGAAATTCACTCCAGCCGGCCCACCTTCCTTTTCCTCCTCGGCCCAGCCCGTTTTTCTCTTCCCCTGTCATCTTCCTCCTTGGCACAGAGCGCCGCGCGCATAGGCCGACAGGGAGGGCCAGCTCCACCCGGCCGCGCCGGCGTCCCCGCGTCGAGGAGAGCAATGACTACGTTGCTCGTCGCCGTCAACTTAACCCCGCTGCGCTGCGCACACGTGGGTGACGGCGTTGACGCCAGGGAGAAGCGGTGGCCCTTGTCGTCACGCTTTGAAGACCGGACGCCGACGTGCCGCCCTGCCAACAAGCGTCAAGGCCGCGCTGGCACCGCTGACCCTAGCCACCGAAGCGCGATGAGGCCACGCAGCTGCTGGACGCCTTCGAACGCGACGAAACCGCCGCTTGACCGTGCACCTGCCTTGACAGCGCAGAGTGTTGCCCGGCTATAAGAGAAGCCCAGCGTCGTGCCCGCGTGTTTCCTTCGCTCCACCGCATCCCAGAGCTCGTCCACGACCCCGCCCTCACTGGAAATCGCCCTCCGCCACCGTCAATTTTGCACTTTCACAACCTCGGCCACCGCCACCCCTCTCCGGTGAGCACCTCCTTCCCGACCGCCACCTTCCAATTCCTCGCACTGGTAGCCTTACAAGCCCCCTAGAAAACTAACCGAGCTCGAGAGATGGGTAGCCGTAGCACCGTCTGGTCGATCCACGCGAGTCGCCACCGTGCTCGGCTACCCACATGCTGCCGACCGTCGTTCCCAGCCAACGGTGAAACCACACACGTCACAGTGTGTTCCTGGGTACGGAGAAGGTGCACACCAAGTTTTGCACCAAATGGAGCACCATGCTGCCGGGAACGGACGCGCGAAGCTGCGCACCCAGAGCGCGTCTAGAGCGCCAGAGCGGGCCTAGAGCGCGTTCGGAGCGCGCACTGGAACGCCACATTCCCGCTGCGGCAGTAGCCGAATGCTAACATCAACCCCACCGTTGCGTAGAGTTCGACCCAAGGATTCCAAGACACTAGTTGTTGCCTCGAGATTCGTGATCAAGTTGCCGAGAACGCGAACCAAAGTCGGGAGCACGCCCTGTGTCACTGGGAGCGCGGCCGACCCGTTCGAACCCCGAACTTTCCGGTGTCGACGGAAACTCCGAACTTTCCCGTGTCCACGGAAACCCCGAACTTTCACGTGTCCACGGAAACCCCGAACTTTCCCGTGTCCACGAAAACCCGGAACTTTCCCGTGTCCACGGAAACCCCGAACTTTCACGTGTTCACGGAAACCCCGAACTTTCACGTGTCCACGGAAACCCCGAACTTTCACGTGTCCACGGAAACCCCGAACTTTCACGCGTCCACGGAAACCCCGAACTTTCACGTGTCCACGAAAACCCCGAACTTTCACCACAACCCACGGGTCCACAGGAAAATCCTCGATTTCGGGCACCTGAGTGCCTAGAGGGCATGGACACTGGCCGAACCCTGTGTCCTGACAGATTTTTCTGCAGTCCGTCATAGCACATTGCCTCTAACTTTACCGCCACATCTTAACTCCGATCATCACAACCAATATACCATTGGAACCCACATCATAAGCCCTACCATCCTAGCCAATTCAAACTCCATAACTTGTTTCGTGTTTGTTTCTTTTTCTAGTTTCTTAGTTGTTCTTTGGTAGTCTTTTTGTAACTATTGCTTGTAGCAGAACAAGAAGTTGAAGCCGCCCAAGAGCCCGAAGAGCCTGAAGAACTCGAACCTGAAGCGGACTTCGAAGAAGCAACTGAAGGCAAGTCCTAACCCATCTTAAGCCCATTGAACCCATGTTTTATTTACCGCGCCGATAGACAGCGATGCTAGCCTACTTTAGAATGTGTTAAACATTGTGTAGTTTAATACCTATTTGATCTTAGGTATTTATATTTATGTCAGTAACTCGCTGTATAAATATAGATATTTCCTTTGAAAACCATTACCGACGTGTCCTTGATAACTGTAGGAATTCCCGTTCCTAGTTAGTTTTACAGAACGGATACTACCTTGTTACTAGAACTGCTTAAGACTTCATCTGCGGTGGTCTACATCGCCACACCATCTACCATTAATTTACAAAACGAGTTAAAAAGAGTTTGGTGGTGTGAGTATAAACAAAAGGGATGGGATTAGAAAAACTGGTGCTAGGTGAAGAGGGGACGTTTTTAGCCGTGGGGTGGGGCTCACCTGGGGTGATGGTGATAGGTGTGTAGGCTTCGCTGTGGTCCACCTGCCGTGGACGAGACCGCCACCCCTGCCATATAAGGACCGGTTCGTTAGCCTTCGACATGGTAATTCCCGTGCAACCATAGAACCTGTACTGTTTGGGCAGGACTTATTCTCTCTACGTATTCTTTCCACATCGAACCACTGGGGGTCGGTAGTGAAGGCACAAGGGAACAGGAGAAGGGCGCGAGATGACTCGTTGCCTTGCCTTCGACGGTAATTGCTCGCGTCATGGGAGCGTAAGCCCACGGATATAGCTCTGGGTTTGGTAATACTCGAGATTGAAGGGGACCAAGAAAAGGCATGAATGCGGTGGATATTCACGACCCAGCTCCGAGAATGTACCGACGCGTCATCGACGACCTGAAAAACCCCGAGGGATTGCCCCTGTTTGCACATTGGATGGAATCTGTGGAAAACTACGTGGATGTGGGATAGGCGTTATGCAACTCTAATGATCAGGAGTAGCATAACCTGTGGGTACAGTGTACAACCTCTGCAGAGTTAAAAATCCTTTCGGATAGGCCATTGTCATGGTATTGACATGTGCTACTGCTCGGGCGCTCTACGATTAGACTTTTTTCATTGCTTTGATGCGTGAGTGGGTGTAGCAACCTGTGTTTTGAAAATTGCGTGGCTATGTGCCTAGGGCCGGCACGAGAGTGCTTGCGTCCAATATAAAACTTGGGAACTGCGAAGAGGAGTGAAAACCTTTCTCAGGTTCACTCTACTAAAATATAGCAAATGCTTTTCTCTCTCCTTTAAATTCTCTTCTAGTAGGAAGCCAGCATGAAAACATGCTTTTCGCAAAGCATTACCCTCAAGTTTTCCTTGCTTTGCTACGGCGAAACCCTTTACCTACTTTTTGTTGGGACTTGCTGAGTACTTTTGTACTCACTCCTTCCGTTGTTGCTACTTTTGCTCAGAAGACGAGGATGACGAAGAAGATGCTGAATACAAAGAGTAGAAGTCTCGTCCGCCGTCAAGTTGCCTGTGGTGTGTGTATAGACTAGGTGTGGTTTGCCCAGAGTCGCTGTGCTGACTCATTCTTGTACTCTAGACTTGTTTGCCGAACCTTTTAGTTTGAGTAGTGCGATGTAATAAAGTATGTGTGATAAATACCACTTTGTTGTGAATGTGGGTGCCAGCTACGGATCCAAAGAATGGTACAGGTGGCACATAGACGCTCCTTTCCGAAAGGGGGTCTCACAGGGTGGTATCAGAGCTGTACTTGACCGTAGGATGAGACCATAAGTTGTGAGACGTTACAGCATACGGTTAGAACGATACGTTTTTTTGGAAAAACTACGTTTTAGTGTGGCTTAGTCCCATACGCGTTTGTTTGTTCACGTACCGTTTATATTATGCTGTATACTGTCTTTATATTACTGACCATGCTTTTGCTGCCTCCTGTAGATGGCCTCTGAGGGATAGATCCACCTTGGTCCAGAAGCGAGTAGGACCGACGGGTTTCCTGCGATCCTTACCCGCACGCTTGCACGGTTCGGGTACACCATGGCGATGTCCTACCGTTGGAGGTGTCTGGATGCCGAGGAATACGTCCTACACGAGGTGGAGGCGGCCTTGGTGGCGTATCCACTTCCGCTGTGGACGTCGCTAACCACGGGCCCCACCTATAGTGCAGCTCTGCAGAGTGCTGCACGGGAGGTGCTACTGCACGTGTGTACGGTGAACCTCGACATCACCGGCGTCACACCAGTACGGTACTTCCCGGTGTTCACCATGACTCACCCGACGTGGGTTCACAAGATGGGCACACTCGACGGCTCCACCAGGACCGTTGATGACCCTACCCTCGTGGAGACGGCACAGTACCTGCACGCGCAGCACCGGCTCTATGAGGTGGTGAGGGGACAGTGGCTCCTGCAGTCCCTTCGGGCCTTTTCCGCCGAGGGGCAGGTGGCTGAGTTGCAGGAGCAGCTGGAGACCGCCCACGCCCAGAAAGACGCTGCTCAAGTGCAGCTGACTGCTGCTCAGATGCAGCGGGACGAGTTGCAGACCCAGCTCGGGGACGTGCAGGGGCAGCGTGACTCAGCGCTACACCAGCTTGCTGCCGCCCGTGCCGAGCTTACCGCGGCACAGGCAACGGAGGAGGGGCTCAAACGAAGCCTCGCGAACCAGCACGATCCTCATCAGCGGCATGTGAGGATTCTGCGTCGTCAGTTGCGCGCTCAGATGCGCTTCCCGTACCCTCCGACTCGCAGAGGTGCGAGAAAGAGTGTGCCGAGAGTGGGAGCAGCACTTGGGGGTGGAGCACACAGCTCCCCAGCATCGGCCGAGAGTGCTTCGGTACATCGAGGCCCCCGCACCAAGATTACTCCTCGCAAGAATAGTCTGGTGCGCCTCTCCGACGGGAGGGTGGTGTTGCCACCCCACGCCCCAGTGCTGGACCAGGAGACTCGTGACGCCATCTACACACGGGTGGCGCAGCTTCCTCCACTTCAGGACGGCGAGGGTTGAAGCCGCAGGAGCCCTCTCGCCCGTGCACTTAGTGCGGATGAGCCAGACCTGCGCGACGACTCCGACGAGCCGATGGAGGAGGAGTCAGAGCCCAACTCCAGTGTAGAGGTGGTTGGGTTTACCGTAGGCCGTGCGCAGGCACCCCGTGGAGCCGACACTTCAGCCACGAAGGTGAAGCCTGTGGCCGGTCCGAGCCAGCCGCCAGCTCACGATGGCGAAGAGTAGGAGGATTTTGCTGCTGAACGCTGGTTTGTGGTAGACACCAGCGATGGAGTTCGAGCAGCTGTAGTTGTTAAGATGACGACTATTTTGCTTCCACTAGGCTAGTTAGGGAGGCCCACCTTTGTAGTGGTGGATAACGTCGCTGGTGGCAACGGATATTTGAGATGTACTTAGTATGACCCCCGTAGTGTGACCTGTAGATGGAATCTCAGACTCTGGAGTTGTGACTTGTTACCGCTTGTAATATAACCATGATTGTGTGATATGTGTGCTTGGCTTCTTTTCACTCTTTGAATGATTGTTTGTGTGTGTGCTGTTTTCCAAATCTTATGAACTAAAGAAGTAATAATACATCTGACAATAGTACCTAACTCCACCAACTATTTTGGCTCTGGCAGGATGGCATCAAAGAAATCCGCCCGTATCCAGAAATGCCAAGCTCGTGAGCGTAACCTAAACGAGATTATTCATGAAGAAAGGGTTGCGCCACCGTCGAGGGGACGACCGGTTATAAGAGGAGGGGTGCCCTCTAATCCGCGTCGCTCACACGCACAAGCTCGCACTGTCCCGAGACAGGCTCACGCAGACGAAGCCCAGTCGAGCCACCATGGTGAGAATGAAGTGGCTCACCTTGGTTCTGCTGTTGCTGGTGCAACAGCTATTGCTGCCGCTGATGTTGTCGCTGGTGCTGCTGCAAGAGCAGAAGTTCAAGGAACTCCACGAGTTCCTTCACGGGCTGCAACAGGAGGTGAAGCTCCAGTGGCGGGAGGAGAAGAACTCCCCTTGCCGCCCGCCACTTTAGCGGACGTGATGGCAACCCAGACCCAGCTGCTGGTTACTATAGCGCAGGGAATGGGACAGCGGGGAGGTTCGAACCTGCAAAATAGGATGTTAGAGTTTATACGACTTCGACCTCCTACTTTTGACTACTTTTGACAGTGCTGATGAGGAACCACTCGCCGCAGATGACTGGCTGCGAGAGATCAATAAGAAGCTGGATATAGTGGCAGCTAGAGATCAGGAAAGGGTGATGCTCGCTGTCCACCAACTCCTTGGAGCTGCTGGTGTATGGTGGGATAACTATCGCGAAGCCACTACTGATCCTACTGCAATTACTTGGAATGAGTTTCAGCAAGCATTCCAAGCTTATCATATCCCAACTGGTACAATGAAAATGAAGGCTGATGAATTCAGGGCCTTGAAGCAAGGGCCAATGACAGTGAATCAGTACATTAGAAAATTTATGAAGCTGGCCCGTTACGCTTCGGGGGAGATTGATACGGACCAGAAAAAGCAAGAGCGCTTCTTGGATGGGCTGAGCCATGTCATGCAGGCTCAGCTGGTGGCTCATACCTTTCCGGATTTCAATACTATGATGAACAAGGCTATACTTCTGGAAAGGGCACGCGTCGGACTAGATGGCGAGAGAAAACGCAAGTTTCAAGCAAAGAAGTCCGGACAGTTTGAACAGAGGCAGCGGCCAAGGTTCGACAAATTCCAGAAGCCGCGGTACCCGCCCACGATGCAGTATCGTATACCAACTGCACCCCAGGCGCAACAGTCTGCATCGTTGGTACGTCAGGCCGCCACCCTCATCTGCTCCATGTGTCACATCTAGCGTGGGATAGGCTTCAAATGCCCCGAGGACATGCTTCAACTGCCACAGTCCGGGACATTTCGTGGCCAATTGTCCCTTGAATTGACCGGCTACCGTGGCTCCAGCATACTCCCACACGACCTGCGTCGACTGGAGTACCACGTGGAACTTCGAGGACGACTGCACCACCTAGGAGGCCTCAGCAGTATGGACATGGAAGGGTAAACCACGTCCGTGCCGAGACTGCAGAAGAGGCACCAGAAGTGATTCTCAGTGAGTACCTTGTCCACTCTACCCTTGCAACCGTTCTGTTCGATTCCGGTGCTTCGCATTCTTTTGTTTCGTCAAAGTTTGCGAAAAAGGGAAAACTGCCAATGGTGTTGCTAGAGACTCCCAGGCTGATAAAATCTTCGGGAGCTACCCTGAAGTGCAGTTTAGGTTGCATGAGGGTCAAAATTCATTTAAGTGGGGTAGAGTTCATGGTTAACCTGATAGTTATTCAAGCAGAGGGCATAGATGTCATTTTGGGTATGGACTGGTTACACCGCTATAAAGGAGTTATTTACTGCTCCGAGCGTGTCGTGACAGCCATAAACCACAAAGGCATCTCGGCTTCTTGTCAGTCGAGGAAACAAAAAGTCAGACCCATAGTATTTGCTGCGAAAGCTACTGCTTTAGAAGAAGTACCTGCAGTACGGGATTTCACTGATGTGTTTCCAGAAGAGCTACCGGGTATGCCACCAGATCGGGACATCGAATTTATTATCGACCTAGTTCCTGGTGCGACACCGATAGCAAAAAGACCATATAGAATGGCTGCTGATGAGCTGGTAGAACTCAAGAAACAGCTAACTGAGCTCCAAGAAAAAGGTTATGTCTGTTCAAGTGCATCACCGTGGGGAGCACCGGTATTGTTCGTCAGAAAGAAGGATGGTAGCCTCAGAATGTGTAATGACTATCGTGCATTGAATGAGGTCACTATCAAGAACAAGTATCCGTTACCCAAAATTGATGACATGTTCGATCAGTTGAAAGGAGCCAAATATTTCTCCAAGATTGACTTGAGATCTGGCTACTATCAGCTGAAGATCCGGGAAAGTGATATTAAGAAGACCGCTTTTGTTACCAGGTATGGACAATTCGAGTTCACAGTCATGCCATTTGGTCTGACCAATGCTCCTGCCTACTTCATGAATTTGATGAGTAAGGTATTCATGGAGGAATTAGATAAGTTTGTGATCGTGTTCATTGACGATATCCTTGTCTACTCAAAAAGTGAACAAGAGCATGAAGCACATTTGAGAGTAGTACTTGAAAGGTTGAGAGAGCATCAGTTATATGCAAAATTTAGTAAGTGTGAATTTTGGCAGCAAGAAGTTGCTTTCCTTGGACATATTGTGTCAACCGAGGGAATAAAAGTTGATCCAGCCAAAGTGGAGGAAGTGATGGAATGGAAGCGACCCACTAGTGCCATAGAGATTAGGAGTTTTCTGGGATTAGCAGGCTATTATCGCAGACTTATCAAGGATTTTTCAAACATTGCAAAGCCCAGGACCGAATTGACCAAGAAAGACAAGAAATTTGTGTGGATAGAAAAATGCAAGCATAGTTTCCAAACCTTGAAAGCGCTACCCACCTCTGCTCCAGTACTCATACTACCTGACATATACCAAGATTTTGTAGTGTATTGTGATGCGTCTTGACAAGGGATAGGATGTGTTCTGATGCAAAAAGATCGTGTAGTAGCTTATGCATCTCGACAATTGAAGAAGCATGAAGAAAATTATCCTACTCATGATCTTGAGCTTGCCGCAGTGGTTCATGCATTGAAGATTTGGAGACACTATTTGATCGGGAATAAGTGCAAAATCTTCACAGACCATAAGAGGCTGAAGTACATTTTTACGCAGCCTGAGTTGAATTTGAAGCAAAGAAGATGGTTGGAACTAATCAAAGATGATGATTTAGAGATACAGTATCACCCAGGAAAAGCTAATATTGTGGCTGATGCTTTGAGTCGCAAGAAACATCCTCGGGGTATTGAAGAGTTAACCAACAATTCGGAGTTGATTCATCAGATGACCAACCTAAACCTGCATATAGCAGTTCCGGGTAACCTTCATGCCTTGTCAATACAATCAACTCTTCAAGAAGAAATTAAGAAGGCTCAGGTTCGCGACCCTCAATGTCGCAAGATTAAAGAGCAGGCCATGTCAGAAAAGGCGTCAGAATTTAAGGTTGATGCTCAAGGAACGGTATGGTATCGAGACCGAATTTGTGTGCCTAACAAGAAACAGTTGAAGCATCTTATTCTAACGGAAGCTCATACTTCAGCATATTCCATTCATCTAGGTACAACCAAGATGTATTTGGATTTGAGAGAAAAATATTGGTGGCCAGCTATGAAAAGAGATGTCGCTCGATATGTAGCTCATTGCGACACTTGCAGAAGAGTCAAGGCCGAACATCAGAAACCGACAGGACTGTTGCAACCGTTAAAGGTACCTTCATAGAAGTGGGATGAGATATCAATAGACTTCATCATAGGTCTCCCCCGAACCAAGAAGGGAAATGATTCTATATAGGTAATAGTTGACCGTCTTACCAAGGTAGCCCATTTTATACCAGTGAAAGCGCAATACCGAGGTGATCACCTTGCTCAGCTGTATGTGGACAATATACTGAAGTTGCACGGAGTACCAACGAGAATAGTGTCTGACCGAGGATCCCAGTTTACCTCTCATTTTTGGAAAAGTTTACACAAGCTTCTAAGAACGCAGCTAGATTTCAGTTTCGCATATCATCCCCAAACAGATGGACAAACCGAGAGAATCAATCAAATATTGGAAGATATGCTTCGAGCCTGTATTTTGACTCATGGGAAGGACTGGGAGAGCAGCTTGGCATTTGCGGAATTCTCATATAACAACAGTTACCAAGGCAATATTAAGATGGCACCGTTCGAAGCGTTATACGGTCGCAAGTGTCGAACACCCCTATTGTGGTCTGAGGTCGGAGAGCGATCATTGTTTGGACCCGCTATTATTAAGGATGCAGAAGATAAGATAGCGGAAATAAGAGAAAAGGTTAAAACTACCCAGAGTCGACAGAAGAGTTATGCAGATAACCGAAGACAGGAGTTGTCGTTTGAAAAGGGAGAGCTTGTATATCTCAAGGTATCACCAATCCGAGGCACCCGACGGTTTCAAATCCGGGGTAAACTGGCACCGAGATACATAGGACCGTATCAGATACTTGCAAAGATTGGTCCTGTAGCGTATCGATTGGAACTCCCAATAGAGCTGTTAGACGTTCACCCAGTGTTCCATGTCTCTCAGCTCAAGAAATGTTTAAAAGTGTCAGAGCAACAAGTAGCCGTTGAGGAGTTGGATCTACAGCCAGACTTGAGATACCAAGAAACTCCCATCCAGATTTTGGATGTGACCGTCCGCCAGACTCGACGAAAAGCCATCAAATTTTATCGAGTCCAATGGAGTAACCGCTCCGAAGCGGAAGCCACTTGGGAAAGAGAGGACGATCTCAAGAAGGAATTCCCTCAATTCTTTGAAGAATACCTTCCGAATCTCGAGGACGAGATTCCATTTAAGTGGGGTAGGTCTGTCACATCCCAAATCTCAGTTTTAAAATTTTTCTTTCCTTGACAATCTAGTTAGGCCACTTTTAAAATTTTCCTTTAGAAGGAACTAAAAATTAGAAAGTAGTTAACTAGAAGTCAAAATTTTGAAGCATAAAATGTGAGTTCGACAAGTGTTTGAGCTCTTCTTTTTCGGTTCAAATTTTGGTTTTCGGAGTTTGGAATCTTTACCCCAAAAATCCCAAGCCCGAAAATATTAAAAAAATAAATAAATAATAATAGAAGATTAAAATAGGAATTGAGGAGGGAAAATTTGATTTTTATTAGTGGGCCGAAATTCACTCCAGCCGGCCCACCTTCCTTTTCCTCCTCGGCCCAGCCCGTTTCTCTCTTCCCCAGTCGTCTTCCTCCTTGGCACAGAGCGCTGCGCGCACAGGACGACAGGGAGGGCCAGCTCCACCCGGCCGCGCCGGCATCCCCGCGTCGAGGAGAGCAACGACAACGTTGCTCGTCGCCGTCAACTTAACCCCTCTGCGCTGCGCACACGAGGGTGACGGCGTTGACGCTCGAGAGAAGCGGTGGCCCCTGTCGTCACGCTTTGAAGACCGGACGCCGACGTGCCGCCCTGCCGACAAGCGTGGAGGCCGCGTTGGCACCGCTGACCCCAGCCACCGAAGCTCGACGAGGCCACGCAGCTGCTGGATGCCTTCGAACGCGACGAAACCGCTGCTTGACCGTGCACCTGCCTTGACTGCGCAGAGCGTCGCCCGGCTATAAGAGAAGCCCAACGTCACGCCCGCGCGTTTCTTTCGCTCCACCGCATCCCATAGCTCGTCCACGACCCTGCCCTCACTGGAAATCGCCCTTCGCCACCGTCAATTTTGCACTTTCACAACCTCGGCCGCCGCCACCCCTCTCCGGTGAGCACCTCCTTCCCGGCCGCCACCTTCCAATTCCTCGCACTGGTAGCCTTACAAGCCCCCTAGGAAACTAACCGAGCTCGAGAGATGGGTAGCCGTAGCACCGTCTGGTCGATCCACGCACGTCGCCGCCGTGCTCCGCCGCCCACTTGCCGCCGGCCGTCGTTCCAAGCCAACAGTGAAACCACACGCGTCACAGTGTGCTCCTGGGTATGGAGAAGGTGCACACCTAGTTTCGCACCAAACGGAGCACCGTGCTGCTGGAAATGGACGCGCAAACCTATGCACCCAAAACGCGTCCAGAGCGCCAGAGCGCGCCTAGAGCGCGTCCGGAGCGCACACTGGCACGCCACGTTCCTGCTGCGGTAGTAGCCGAATGCTAACATCAACCCCACCGTTGCGTAGAGTTCGACCCAAGGATTCCAAGACACTAGTTGTTGCCTCGAGATTCGTGATCAAGTTGCCGGGAACGTGAAGCAAAGCCGGGAGCACGCCCGGTGTCGCCGGGAGCGCAGCCGACCCGTTCGAACCCCGAACTTTCATGTGTCCACGGAAACCCTGAACTTTCCTGTGTCCACGAAAACCTCGAACTTTCACGTGTCCACAGAAACCCCGAACTTTCCTGTATCTACGAAAACCCCGAACTTTCCCATGTCCATGGAAACCTCGAACTTTCACGTGTCCTTGAAAAACCTGAACTTTCACTTGTCCACGGAAACCCCGAACTTTCCCGTGTCCACGAAAACCCCGAACTTTCCTGTGTCCACGAAAACCCCGAACTTTCATGTGTCCAGGGAAACCTTGAACTTTCACGTGTCCACGAAAACCCCAAACTTTCACGTGTCCACAAAAACCCCGAACTTTCACGTGTCCACGGAAACCCCGAACTTTCTCGTGTCCACGGAAACCCCGAACTTTCTCGTGTCCACAGATACCCTGAACTTTCACTTGTCCACGAAAACCTCGAACTTTCACGTGTCCACGGAAACCTCGAACTTTCACCACAACCCACGTGTCCACAGGAAAATCCCCGATTTCGGACACTTGAGTGCCCAGAGGTCATGGACACTGGCCGAACCCCGTGTCCATACAGATTTTTCTGCAGTCCGTCATAGCACATTGCCGCTAACTTTACCGCCACATCTTAACTCTGATCATCACAACCAATATACCATTGGAACCCACATCATAAGCCCTACCATCCTAGCCAATTCAAACTCCATAACTTGTTTCGTGTTTGTTTCTTTTTCTAGTTTTTTAGTTGTTCTTTGGTAGTCTTTTTATAACTATTGCTTGTAGCAGAACAAGAAGTTGAAGCCGCCCAAGAGTCCGAAGAGCCTGAAGAACCCGAACCTGAAGCGAACTTCGAAGAAGCAACTGAAGGCAAGTCCTAACCCATCTTAAGCCCATTGAACCCATGTTTTATTTACCGCGCCGATAGACAGCGATGCTAGCCTACTTTAGAATGTGTTAAACATTGTGTAGTTTAATACTTATTTGATCTTAGGTATTTATATTTATGTCAGTAAGTCCCTGTATAAATATAGATATTTCTCATGAAAACCATTACCGACGTGTCTTTGATAACTGTAGGAATTTCTGTTCCTAGTTAGTTTTACGGAACAGATACTACCTTGTCACTAGAACTGGTTAGGACTCTATCTACGGTGCTCTACACCGCCACACCATCTACCATTAATTTACAAAACGAGTTAAAAAGAGTTTTGTGGTGTGAGTATAAACAAAAGGGATGGGATTAGAACAACTGGTGCTAGGTGAAGAGGGGACGTTTCTAGCCGTGGGGTGGGGCTCACCTGAGGTGATGGTGATAGGTGTGTAGGCTTCGCTGTGGTCCACCTGTCGTGGATGAGACCGCCACCCCTGCCATATAAGGACCGGTTCATTAGCCCTCGACTTGGTAATTCTCTTGTAACCACAGAACCTGTACTTTTTGGGCAGGACTTATTCTCTCTACATATTCTTTCCACATCGAACCACTGGGGGGTCGGTAGTGAAGACACAAGGGAACAGGAGAAGTGCGTGAGATGACTCGCTGCCTGGCCTTCGACGATAATTGCCCGCGTCATGGGAGCCTAAGCCCACGGATATAGCCCTGGGTTTGGTAATACTCGAGATTGAAGGGGACTAGGAAAAGACGTGAATGTGGTAGATATTTATGACTCGGCTCCGGAAATGTACCGACGCGTCATCGACGGCCTGAAAAACCTCGAGGGATGTCCCCTGTTTGCACCTTGGGTGGAATCTGTGGAAAACTACGTGGATGTGAGATAGACGTTATGCAACTTTAATAATCAGGAGTAGCATAACCTGTGGGTACAGTGTACAACCTCTACAGAGTTAAAAATCCTTTCGGATAGGCCGTTGTCACGGTATTGACATGCTACTGTTTGAGCGCCCTACGATTAGACTTTATTCATTGCCTTGATGCGTGAGTGGGTGTAGCAACCCATGTTTTGGAAATTCACTGGCTGTGTGCCTAGGGCCGGCACGAGAGTGCTTGCGCTCAATATAAAACTTGAGAACTACAGAGAGGAGTGAAAACCTTTCTCAGGTTCACTCTACTAAAATATAGCAAATGCTTTTCTCTCTCCTTTAAATTTTCTTCTAGTAGAAAGCCAGCATGAAAACATGCTTTCCGCAAAGCATTACCTTAAGTTTTCCTTGCTTCGCTATGGCGAAACCCCTTACCTACTTCTTGTTGGGACTTGCTGAGTACTTTTGTACTCACTCCTTCCGTTGTTGCTATTTTTGCTCAGAAGACGAGGATGACGAAGAAGATGCTGACTACGAAGAGTAGAAGTCTCGTCTGTCGTCAAGTTACCTGTGGTGTGTGTATAGACTAGGTGTGGTTTGCCCAGAGTCGCTGTGCCGACTCATGCTTGTACTCTAGACTTGTTTGCCGAATCTTTTAGGTTGAGTAGTGCGATGTAATAAAGTATGTGTGATAAATACCACTTTGTTGTGAATGTGGGTGCCAGTTACAGATCCAGAGAATGGTACAGGTGGCACATAGACGCTCCTTTCCGAAAGAGGGTCTCACAGATCGCTGGTGACTTCACTCCGAGAGTGAAGAGTTGCCCTAGAGAGCACCGTTCTAGGAACGGCAGGAGGGACCGGTACTCCAACGGAGGAGTGGTCTAACAAAGAGTAGGGGAAGGCGCCATCCTTTACAGACCTCGGAAGAAAATCTTGAGCCTCCCTTCTCTCTTTACTATTTGTCATTTACCTTTCACTCTTTTACTCATGTAGTATTGATAAGTTGCTCTTAGTTCACTCATGGTGGCTCTTATGCTAGTATGTCTTGTTTGATTGCTTTCATATCATAACTAGCATGTGTAGGAGTTGCTTGGTGCCTTGCTTGCTCTCTAGCTAGTTTACCTTCTCTGCTATCTTGTCTAGCTAGCTCCTAGCCCCATCTTTGATTTATCTCTCTGTACTAGGTTGTTTTTTTTGTTTATCCTTAGTTTAGTTCTTATGTTCTTTGTAGATAGCCTCTAGCATATTAGGTTTTTCTTTGAGTGTTATCTATTCAATAGTTTGCTAGGAATTGAGTGCTAGCACCCTAGTTGGTAGTGTGTGGTAAAAAAGTTAGAATTAGTGAATGCCTGATTCAACCCCCTTCTCGGTCATTTGATCCCAATTTGAATAGTTTGAGGTAGTAAATTGAGCTAAAATTTTGTTTAGGGGGTTGAACGTACAAAGTGGATTGTGCGAGGGAATAAAATGGACTTTTCTTTTTTTATTATGCTTCATTATTAAAATTCCTTTCATGTTGTTATAAACCTCAGCATTAAGAGTAAATATAAGAAAATCATCTCAAATCCCTATTTATAAAAACTACAATAAGTTGTTCTATGATTCTACCAAATCTCTCCTAATATAAAAGTTTGTAAACGTTGTTTATCCCACTTTTTTGGTGTCACAAATTTTATCTGTAATTTTGGTGGTACACATTCTATCTCTAAAATTCTATTTCTAATCGAAAGAACAGCAGAATCCATCTCTGTCTGTTTTGAAATTCGCTTTCTGTTAGACCCCTTCCCACCCGCACACTTCTGCACAGCACTGCACAACGACTCCAATTTCCACAGCATCAGCGCGTGGCCGTCCTTGTCGAGGACCCTCTAACCTTAACGCAGCGATGGTGACTCCAATATCCATAGTGACGACTCAAACTATTCCCATCCCTCTATCTCTGCGATGTCACACTTCAACCAATTAAATTCCAACTAATTAAATTCTAATTATGAGAGAGAAAAGAGGGTATATATATTGCTACAATACTTTTTTTTTCATGAACCTATTTAAACGTCACCTGTTACTTTTTTGCCACCTCGCTACATCATTAGAATCTACTTAGATATGAGCAGATGGCGAGGCCCTGTGATAGAGACTCACTCCTTTATTTATTATTTATTCAGGTAAGATTAGTTCTAATTTTTTATTCAAATCAAAAAGGCATTATGCAAAAGTTAAATTGTAGTAAGTATCGTGTAAATTTGTTTTTCTATATCTCGGCTTGTATTAATAAAGTTATTATACTTATATAGTCAAAATTGTGTCATTTTTTTTTTGCATAGCAGAATCACAATGCGTCATATTGATTTTTTGTATTGAAAAAAAATTGCATTACATTGCTTTGCCCGTAGCGCAGCACATGCACTCAAACTAATATTTTAGAAAAAACTTCAGCTGATAAAAAAACTACCTCAACATATAAATGAAAGTTAAAGCTATTTTTTTCTAAACCGCAGCCTTATTAAACGGGCTCTAAGTTACTTGCTACGTACATACCACCGCCAGACAGCGATGTATGTTTAGGACGAATAATTTGTCTAATCTGAACATATTTCAGCGTGGTGACGCTCACACTGCCGCCTCCTGCTCTGTAACCTCTGTCGCGGAAAACTGGCGCCCGCAAGTTCGAGAGACAAGTTTCATAGAAGCTGGCGGAGTGGAAACCATCAAGCACTGTAGTACTGACTCCACAAGAACCAAAGATCATCGATCGAGCCGTACACAATTCTTGATCCATTCACCATCGCGCGCATGTGCTTAATTTACATGATCACGTACATCTACCTTGTGAGGAGCAGAGAGCATACGCGCGTGCAACTACCACACGCCTACCCACGCACGCACACAGGCACGTCTCCATTTTCCTGGACCGGTGGACGGCTCGCTTCACTTGCCAGGGACAAAGTTGGTAGCGTAGGCCCAGGCGTTGTTGGCGACGGGGTCATTGACGTGGTCGAAGAGGTTCTCAATGGGGCCCTTACCGGTGACGATGGCCTGCACGAAGAATCCAAACATGGAGAACATGGCGAGGCGGCCGTTCTTGATCTCCTTCACCTTGAGTTCCGCCGCGGTGTCGGGGTCATCGGCGAGGCCCAGCGGATCAAAGGCACCGCCGGGGTACACTTTGTCAAGGCCCTCACCGAGCGGACCACCGCCAACGCGGTAGCCCTCGACGAAGCCCATGAGCACGACCTGGCATGCCCAGATGGCCAGGATGCTTTGCGCGTGCACGAGGTTCGGGTTACCGAGGTAGTCCAACCCGCCCTCCGAGAAGATCTGCGCACCAGCCTTGAACCACACAGCCTCGCCGAACTTGACGCCGTTCTTAGCGAGGATCTCAGGGAACACGCAGCCGAGCGCGCCCAGCATCGCCCACCGTGCGTGAATCACCTCCAGCTCTCGGTTCCGTGCGAACGTCTCAGGGTCGGCAGAGAGACCGGCGGTGTCCCACCCGTAGTCGCCGGGGAACTCACCGGTCAGGTACGACGGAGTCTGCTCGGAGAACGGGCCGAGGTACTTGGGACGGTCTGGGCCATACCTGTTACGTGTCATTTAGATGTTTAAGACAGTGACGCGTTTCAGTACAAATGCAGAGCCGAGTGCTTCGTATGTGCAGAGAAAGAAGGCGTTCGTTACCAGATGCTCTGGGGCGCGCTCTTAACGGTGCGGCGCATGGTGATGCGGCTGCCGGCATCGACGCCGACGCGGCTGACGAGAGCCTGGCCGAGGAAGCTGGTGGTCTGCTGCAGCGCCGACGCGGCCATTTTTTCTGTGAGGTATGTGTTCGGTGAGCACGACGCGACTGAGGTGTGTTGCTCGGTTGATGAGTGGGATAGGCCGGCGGAGGAGCAGCTCTTTATACGACGACGGACTGGCGCTTGATGCGACTGGTGGACGCACGGCAAGCCACGTTAGCGGGAGCCTCATTGGCTGCCGGCGTTCCGACTGGATATCGCGCTCGACAACGTCCAATGGCCAGGCGCCAAGTGCTGCGGAGGATCGCGTCGCCCAAATCCAAAGCTATCTGAACCATACAGCTAAGCACAGGCAGCTCACGCGTCCAAGTCGTCCTATCACGTGTCTTGAGACTAGCCGTTGTGTTTGCCTGTGGTGAAGCTGCAGTGAAAATGAAGTTCTGAAATATCTTCACCCTTTTTTCTTGGACAATTATCTCAATTTTTCCGAATTCTACTCTCCTAGAAATAATTAAGATCCAATATTCGACGTTCAATTCTGAGATAGTTACATGTGCAGACGAGTCTAGGGATTCTGAGCTTAGCGTTTCATTTTGCAGTCTGAGTTATGTAAACTCGAGCGGCACCGAGCTAGTTTACAATGTTCTATTGATGCATGACTATATTTCAATATTAAAAATCCCAGCAAGGTTTCATTCGACAACAGGGTGCATCAGACGGCAGTGGGATGACTCCTTAGACATTTTTATTCCTCCCCATGCCAAGGAGAAACTAAAACCTGTACTACTACTTAGTGTGCTCCTGTGTACATATACACACTTTGCGTTTAATTTGGAGTTAAAGTGAAATAAGATGAGATCATCCATCTTTTCGACAATGTGGTGCTTCCAGTTGTTTGATTGAAGGGATAGAGCGAGCCATATTTTTATTTTGCAGAAGGGATGTATGAAGGATGAGCCCGTTTGTCAACTATCCTTCAATATGATGAATTTACACCTATATTAAAAGAAACAGCTATACATCTTCCATTTGACTTGTTTATAAAGCAAAGCCAGCTGCAGCTGCAAGTGGACCAATCCTATCCCCATGCCCAAACCCATCTTCATCCTCATCCAATCAAACTTCACTATCACCGCATGGAGAACTTCATGCAACGACATGATGGAACACTCGAGCTTTAGCTGGGAGCAGAGGGCGCCAACGACAGCGGTTGCACGGCACAAGGACGTCGAAGCTGCTCTTCGACTCCCCATTGCTCTAGACCTCTCACCAGCAGTTCTAAACCGGTTTCTGCATACGGTTTTGGTTCCACTGCAATTAGCCAAGCAACGGTGCAGCGCGGTCCAATCGTTTTCTCCTTAATCTAGTCAGAAGTGGTTCTCCTCCTGGCGCTGCTGCCGGCTGTGATGTCGCCGACCACCACTGCCCTGTGCTCTATATAGAGGGATAGCCGCTCTAAATGGCGCATGGCCGCACTGCCTTATGACGATGAGAAATTTTGGTTAACACCGCTACTAAGCGAGTCGATCCATCCTCAAAATACCATAAGTAAGAGTGGTGTTTGGAAAACACCGCTGCTAAACAAGGTTCTTACCACCCACCTAACATTATCCCTCTTTCCCCTCTTTTTCTTTTTGCTTTTCCATTATTCTAAATAGAAACTGACTGTTTTGACTCTGCCCCAAAACAGGCGTGCCTGCCTAGACACGTGCCTGAGACACGGCACAGAATCGGTTTTGAACCTGCATGCTGGATGGTTGGGGCGGCGCTTCCTGCTGCTTCCTGAACATTGAATGTTTTATTTTTTTTCCTTTAATTTCTAATTTTTAAGTTCAAATAAATTTGATTAACAGTAATATTTAAAAAATAATTTTAAAAACATGAATAGCTGAAAATAGTAAAGTTTTTAGCCTTTTGTAATACTGTCAAATTAAAAATGTGAACAGCTAATTTATTTTTTAAAAG
>BCLH01002396.1:0-38358 GCA_001602315.1 Zoysia pacifica | reverse complement strand
GGTCCGAACGCCTTTCTGACGATTTTGATCACGTCTAGAGGAGTTTGAAGCTGAGATTGGACCCATCTGAAAGTAGACTTTGAGATCTTTCCTATGAGTACTCATTTGCCTTCAACAACATCCGGAGTGAAAAGTTATGACCGAAACAATCCAGCCCTGATTGATGGTCCGATCCTGCTTTATGGTCCTGGTGCTCCTCTCATGTTCCTAATCATAACAAAATCACCACAAAGATTTAGTAGTACCTCATTCTGAGAAGAACTACTATAGACAGTGAGAAATGACTTGACCTGATAATTAAGTTGACGCGTTCGAGCTCGTGTCATGGGTCCTTCTTGTGCAATTGGTTTGGTTGTGTTTGCGGAAGTGATGTCCTCATCAGGTATTCCGGCATTAAGCATTTTAGTGCACGAGAAGTTGCCTTGAACTAGAAACGCTTAGGACCCCTGTACTGCGACGCTCGACGTCGCCACACCATTACCTCACAACATACGGTTTGCAAAGGGTGTTAAAGTGTCATTGGTGGTGTGCGTAAAATGAAAAGAGGGCAGGAGTAGTACAACCAGTGTTAAGTGCTGAAGTGGGGAAGGGAATAATTTTGGATGGGGGGTGGGACTCATTTTGGTGCTGGTGTGTAGATAGTGTGTAGTCGACGATTTTGTTCACCTGTCGTGAACGAGTCGCCGCCCCTATAAGGACTGGTTCTATGGACCTCATCGTAGTGATTTTCGTACAACCACAGAACCCGATGGGCAGCACTTAGCTTGACCCCTAAGTGAGTCACATTGAGCTGCCTAAGGGGTCAGTAGGACGCAGGTGGCCAGGAGAAGAACATGGGTTCCTCAACGTTCGGCTCGATAGAAATGATTGCCCGCGTCGTGGAAACGTATTTTTCCATGGATAATAGCCCCTGGTTTAGTGATACCTAGTGAAAGTGAAGGGGACCAGGAGACGACGTGGTCGTAGTAATCCCACGGTCTGGCTTCGGGAAATAAGCTTAGCGGGTTGAGTTGAACGTTATGTAATCCTGTAGCGCAAGGAGGACATAACTCGTGGGTACAATGTACAACCTCTACAGAGTTTTAAATCTTTCCGGAAAGTCCGTTGCCACAGGTCATGGCACACTACAGTTTGGGCTCACATAGATTAGTCTCTATTATCATACCTTGTTGGCGTGAGTGGGTGTAGCGACCCGTGTTTTTGAAAAGTGTCAGCAATGAGCCGAGGGACGGCATGGACACATGCCTGCGCTCAAATAATGGAGAGAACTCTTCCCCAGGTCCAAACAACTAAAACATGAGACAAGTACTGTTTTTTTTATACTTCTGTTTCGAATGTCTATTCCCTAGTGAACCTTGCACAAAATTTGCTTTATGCTGAAAACAAAACCTGTACCTTACGGTTGTTAATTCCATGCATACTGTTTTGAGCTATCCCCAATGGGATTAGAGCTTGTTGAGTACTTTTAGTACTCACCCCGCTTGCTGAAAATAAATCACCAGATGAGGGAGATCCAGAAGATGAAGCTGCTGATTTTGAGGAGTAATTGCCCTGTCCTATGCTCAAGTTAGTGTGTGGTTTCCGCTGTGGTGTGATGCTCTGTTTGAATTAGAGTTGTTGCATGCAACTCCCGGTTTGTAATCTAGCACTCGTATGGTTGACTCTGTAGTTCGAACAGCAATCGCTGTAACTTCTATGTATGTGCAATGACATCACTTCGTTTATGGGTGTTAACTACGATCCTTGGGATTGCTATGTTATGCACGAATACCTCACCGAATTGGGGTATGACAAAAGTGGTAATCAGAGCCATACTTAACCGTAGGATGAGGCCTTAGGTTGGACACAACACCTGCACACTAGGGGACTAAAATTACCTAGCAGGGATTTTGCCCATGCTTGTCTCCCCTACTAGTGTGTTAGTACTGTGCTTTCTTTTATTCCTTGTGCTATACCATATTGGTTGTCTTTTAAGGTCACTTACTCGTGTTGCCATCTCTTTGCAGATGGATCCCGATGGGTAAGTACCTGGACGCCGAGACAGCAGCGATCGACGGGTTTCCCGCGATCCTGACGCGTACACTGAGGAGGTTTGGGTACACCCAACCTGTGATGTACCGCTGGAGGGGCTCCCACTCCGGCGAGAACACGCTATACGAGGTGGAGGCTTGCATCTCCGTGCACCCGCTGCCACCATGGACGGTGGGCACCATGGGCAACGACTACGACGACACCATTCAGGCTGCAGCTTGCGAAGTTTTGCTGCACGTGTGTTCGGTGAACTTGGAGATCACCGGACCCACTCGTGTGCGGTACTTCCCTGTGCTGCTCATGGACAACCCGGTCTGGGTCCACCGTTTGGGCACTCTTCAGGGGCCTACTAGGACGGTGGAGGACCCCACGCTGGCTGAAACAGACCTGTACATGGTGGCACTGCACCGTCTGTGCGAGCGACTTCATCGACAGTGGAATGCGCAGACCTTCCACGTATACACCGCTGAAGCGAACATCCATGGTCTGCAGCTACAGCTTAGCGTTGCCCTCACGCAGCGCGACGATGTTCAGGCACAACGTGACGCCGTGTAGAACTTGCTTGATTCTGCTCTTATGCAGCGTGACGCCGTCCAGGCTCTGCTGGACGTGGCATTGGCGCAGCAAAGTGCCATCCAGTCCCAGCTGGATGTGGCACAGGCACAACGCGGCACCGCACTGACTCAGCTTGGTGCGGCTCACGCGGCACACGATGCGGCTCGAGCAAAGGAGGAGAGCCTGCTGAAGGCTCGAGCTGATGACCAAGCAGCTCACCAACAGGTGTTGGAGGAGTTGCGTCGTCAGGGACAGCAGCAGCTCCCGGTCTCTCCTACTCGCCGTGCTGCAACGAAGGATGGGCCTGGAACTTCCAAGGCCCCGCATCTACCACCGGACTTGCCGTCTTCTGAGGAGAGTAACTCGGCTGGTCAGGAACCTCGCCGCAAGCTCACGCCACGTAAGCGTGTTCTGCCACATCTTCCCGATGGGCAGCCAGCTGTGGCACCTCATGCCCCGGTGCTGGACCGGTGCATCCAGGACGCCATCTACAAGCAAGCGAAGAAGCGGGCACACACTCGCAAGGGCAGCTGCAGCTGCGGACAGGATGTCGCCCACATCTCTGATTTTGTGGATGACAGCGACCTCCTCACCGACTCTGATGAGCCTATGGAGGAAACACCCGTAGACGACCACAGCGTGGAGATCCTTGGATCCACGCCAGGTTGCCTGCAGATCACAAGTGGTGAGGACAGTGCGGCCAAGGAGAAAAAGCTGGCTGCCGACACCGGTCTGCCCCGCAGCGGCGATCAGTGAGCCAGTCCAACCGTTGGACACTTGACTCTAGTAGTCACTAACTAAGGAGCTCGGTAGACTGTTGCTACGTGGGGAGTAGCAGCTCTTTTGTTCACCGTGATAGCCTATCAGTAGATGACGCTTGCTGTAGCAGCGGCTTTTGACTTGTAAAAATTTCCTCCGTGCTATGAACACGTAGTATGTATGACGGATCCCAAGTTGTGACCTGGTTATGTTTGTAATATAAACCGTGGTTGTGTGCTATGCTTGTTTCGCTCTTGTTGGTTTTCATTGTGTGTATGTTGTGCAGTTTTGTTAAAACAACTTAAAACCCGCAAATAAATCTACTTGTGAGACCTAACCATTGTTGCCTGACCCGTGAGACAACCGTTTCTATTGTGCAGGATGGCACCAAGGAAACTGGCGACGTGGGCCGGGAGGGGAAGAGCTACCTGCAGAGGTGGGGCCGCCGCTCGTGAGGCACCCTCTCCCCCACACCATTCGGTTGCTTCCAACCAGAGCGACACCCAGCTCCAGGAGATGAGGCGCAATCGAGCCACCATGGGGAGAACATGGAGGCCCAAGCCACACAAGCTGCCGTGGGTGCTGCAGCAAATGTGCAAGCACTGCGATCTGCTAGAGCTCCGTCTCAATCAGCGACCGGAGAAGCTGCTCAAGCAGCAGGAGAAGAAGGACTCCCGTTGCCACCTGCCACCCTTGCTGATGTGATGGCGACACAAACCCAGCTGTTATTCACGATAGTGCAGGGTATGGGACAGCGGGGAGGACCGAATCCACAAAGCAGAATGCCGGAGTTTATGCGACTCCGGCCACCTTCATTCGACATCACTGACGAAGAGCCACTCGCAGCGGATGATTGGCTTCGGGACATAAACAAGAAGCTAGATATCGTGGCCGCTAGTGACCACGAAAGGGTGACACTTGCAGCCCATCAGCTGGTTGGGGCAGCAGGAGAGTGGTGGGACAATTATCGCGAAGCCGCCACTGATCCCGCCGCCAAAAGTTGGGGTGAATTTCAGCATGCGTTCTGCGCTTATCACATCCCAGCGGGCACCCTGAAAATGAAGGCCGACAAGTTTCGAGCTCTGAAGCAAGGTGCCATGACAGTTAATTAGTATATCAAGAAATTCATGAGGTTGGCTCGCTATGCCCCAGGAGAAGTTGACACCGATCAGAAAAAGCAAGATTTTTTCCTGGATAGACTCAATCACATCATGCAGGCACAGCTGGTTACCCACACATTTCCAGATTTTAATACGATGATGAACAAGGCTATCCTCTTGGAAAGGGCACGTGCTGGACTGGACAGTGAGAGAAAGCAGAAGTTTCAAGCGCAGAAATACCGGCAGCTGGAAAGGAGGCAACGCCCAAGGTTCGGGAAGTTTCCGAAGCCGTCGCACCCTCCGACTATGCAGTACCATACTGTGGCCGATCAGCAGCATCCGCAGCAGTGTTCACCGTCTGTCCGCCAACCAATGCCACTGCCACCTCGAAACTTTATCAGGACGAACCCGGCTCCGCATGCTGTGCGGACGTGCTTCAACAGCCATGATCTGGGTCATATGGTTGCAAATTGCCCTCTGAACCGACCACCAGCAGCAGCACCTGCGCACTCTCGTGCTAGAACCGCCGCCTCCGGAGCACCTCGCAATGCGCCACAAGCTTCCTCATAAGCTCTCAAGGCGCAGCCCTACGGGAGAGGACACGTGAACCGCATTCATGCTGAAACTGCAGAAGAAGCCTCCAACGTGGTGCTCGGTGAGTACCTTGTCCATTCCACATTTGCAACCATTCTCTGACACTGGGGCTACACATTCGTTTATTTCTTCGGAGTTTGCCGAAAAGGCCTGTTTACCCATGACTTTACTAAGGAAACCAATGAAGATAGAAACCCCGGGAGCACTCGTGATTTGTCGACACGGATGCCTGAGGGTGAAACTTCATTTAAATGGGGTAGAATTTTGGGCTGACCTGATTGTTCTCAAATCAGCGGGTATAGATGTGATTCTGGGGATGAATTGGTTAGCACGTCATAATGGTCATATCTTGTGTGCCGACTGTAAAGTCACCGTGACTGATATGAATGGGAATACGGTGGAATGCTGCCCTAGAAGGCGCAAAATCAGCCCTGTAGTCTATGGTATAGAAGCCACACCCATAGAGGAAGTGAGGGCCGTTAATGAGTACCTTGACGTTTTTCCGGAAGAGCTTCCTGGTATGCCTCCAGATCGAGAGGTGGAGTTTCAAATTGATTTGGTGCCAGGAGCAACACCTATAGCCAAAAGACCTTACCGGATGGCAGTAAACGAATTGACCGAACTGAAGAATCAGCTAGCAGAGTTGCAAGAAAAAGGGTTCATCAGACCCAGCTCATCACCATGGGGTGCCTCTGTCCTATTTGTGAAGAAGAAGGATGAAAGCCTCAGAATGTGTATTGACTATCGTATCGAGCACTGAATGAGGTCACTATAAAGAATAAGTATCCCCTGCCTAGAATTGATGACCTGTTCGATCAGTTGAAAGGGGCGCAATTTTTCTTAAAAATTGATCTCAGATTCGGGTACTATCAGCTGAAAATCAGAGAAAACGACATCAAAAAGACAGCTTTCGTCACTAGGTACAGACAATATGAATTTACGATAATGCCGTTTGGTTTGACTAACGCCCCCGCTTACTTCATGAACTTAATGAATAAAATATTTATGGAGGAGCTAGATAAATTTGTCGTTGTGTTCATAGATGACATACTTATCTATTCAAGGAGCGCATCCGAACACGAGGCCCACCTGCAGGCTGTTCTCGGAAGGTTAAGGGAGCATCGACTCTATGCAAAATACAGCAAATGCGAGTTTTGGCTCCAGGAAGTTGCTTTCCTTGGACACGTTATATCGGCGGAAGGAGTGACCGTTGACCCCGCCAAAGTAGAAGCCGTGACCAATTGGAAACAGCCCACTACTGCAACTGAAGTCTTAAGTTTCTTGGGACTGGCAGGATATTACCAGAGGTTTATAGAAGGGTTCTCAAAAATTGCAAAACCTTTAACAGAGCTGACCAAGAAAGATAAGAAATTTGTTTGGACAGAAAAATGTGAGAGCAGTTTCCATACCCTGAAATCTCATCTCGTTTCAGAACCGGTACTTATATTGCCAGACATTCACAAGGACTTTGTGGTGTACTGTGATGCATCTTGACATGGTTTAGGTTGTGTGCTAATGCAAGAGGACAGAGTAGTAGCTTATGCTTCACGCCAGCTCCAAAAGCATGAGGAGAACTACCCCACCCACGACCTAGAACTAGCTGCAGTGGTTCATGCCGTAAAAATTTGGAGGCATTACCTGATTGGGAACAAGTGCCGAATATTTACCGATCATAAAAGCCTGAAATATATTTTTTCTCAGTCAGAGCTGAATCTTAGGCAGTGGAGGTGGTGGGAATTGATTAAGGATTATGATCTTGATGTGCAGTACCATCCCGGAAAAGCAAACGTAGTTGCAGATGCTCTCAGCCGCAAGCCACGCTGCTGGCATATGAAGAAAGAAACCTCAATTCTGGAATTGTCACAAGAATTGGGCAAGCTGAATTTGTATTCAACCACCCCGGGTTTTCTTAGCTCCATGCAAATTCAACCGACACTGAGAGAGCGGATCTGGCAAGCACAGCATAGAGATCCCGAGGGCCAAAAGCTACGAAGTCTCTTGCACCATGATAAGGCCCCGAAGCTACGTGTTGATGATCAGGGAACACTCTGGTTTGAGCGGCGAATTTGGGTACCAAAAAGGGGTGACTTAAAGCGCACCATAATGGATGAAGCGCACGATACCACATACTCCATTCACCCTGGTTCGACAAAGATGTACCAAGAATTGAAGCAAGAATATTGGTGGCCCGAGATGAAAAGGGACATTGCTGCTTTTGTGGCACATTGTGATATCTGTCGAAGGGTAAAAGCGGAGCACCAACGACCTGCTGGGTTACTTCCACCCCTGCACGTCCCACAGTGGAAATGGGATGAAATATCGATGGATTTCATAGTCGGACTACCAAGAACTCAAAAAGGCAACGATACAATTTGGGTTATTGTTGATCGCCTAACAAAGGTAGCCCATTTTGTGCCGGTAAAGAAAGAGGTCAGAGGTGATAAACTCGCCCAGCTCTACATTGATCACATACTGAGATTGCATGGTGTACCGAGTAGGATAATCACAGATCGAGGCTCTCAATTCACGTCACATTTTTGGAAAAGCTTACAAACTTTGTTGGGAACCAGACTAGATTTCAGTTCCGCTTACCATCCACAAACTGACGATCAGACGGAGCAAGTAAATCAGATCCTCAAAGATATGTTAAGAGCTTGCACATTGACATATGGTAAGGATTGGGAGACAAGTTTGTCGTTTGCAGAATTTTCTTATAACAACAGTTACAAAAAGAGCCTACAAATGGCTCCTTTTGAAGCTCTGTATGGAAGAAAATGTCGAACACCGTTGATGTGGTCTGAAACGGGAGAACGATCATTCTTTGGCCCAGCTTTTATAAAAGGATGCCGAAGAAAAGGTGGCTGAAATCAGGGACAAGCTCAAGGCAGCTCAAAGTCGACAAAAGAGCTACGCCGATACCCGCAGACGAGACCTGACCTTTCGGGAAGGAGATTATGTATACCTCAAGGTATCACCAATACGAGGAACATAGCGGTTTCAAAACCGGGGCAAATTAGCACCACGATACATTGGCCCCTACCGGATTGTCAAGAATGTTGGTGCTGTAGCCTATCGGCTTGACCTTCCCCAGAACTGTTCGAAGTACACCCTGTGCTTCATGTATCGCAGCTCAAGAAGTGCTTGAAAGTACCTGAACAGCAAGTGACTGTAGAGACCTTGGACCTACAACCAGATTTGCGTTACAAGGAATTCCCAGTTCGAATACTGGACGTAACTACTCGACAAACGAGACGCAAGGCTATCCGGTTCTGCCGAGTTCAGTGGAGCAACCATACCGAAGCCGAAGCAACGTGGGAACGAGAAAATGATTTGAAGAAGGAGTTTCCCCACCTGTTTGAAGATTTCTCTCAGAATCTCAAGGACGAGATTCTGAATAAGTGGGGTAGGTCTGTCGTACCCTCCAAATTTCACCTTTTTCAGAATTCAGCCCCAATGCAAAAATTCTTGAAAATCTTTACCTCCGAGTTATGCAATTTCAAAATTCACTAAAACAGAAGCTTGTTCAGCAACATGGAAAATTCGAAAAAAATGCTAAAACTTGAAGTTTGACAAGTGCTGGTTCTTCTTCCTCGCTGTTATTTGTTTTTTTTTCCTCCCGAGTTTTTCTGGTTTTAGTGACTCTAAATCGACATCCCTTGCCACACTTCTCCCTGGATAGAACTTCCTGTCTGTTCTTCTAATTTCTCGAGTCTCAGAGGGGCTGGATGGAAATTTTCCAGTTTGGCCCGACCCCTTGATAGTACTTGAGTGCTCGATCATTCGGTGAGGTGACAAATATCAATTTGGTGGAGTCGACCCTCACGATCTGACTACAAACGAACAGGTCATGTGTGTCTTAGCAATCGCAAAACCAACTCCGAATGGTTATTGACCTCGTCAAAACAGCAAGATCAACCTGATCACGAAGATCAATTCCTGCAAGTAATCGAAGAACAAGCAAGAACAAGATGTGGCAAACCAAAAATCTCTTCAAAATGTGGGGTTCTCAAATGGCTGTCTAACAGGTGGTCGTTGGACACAACTGAAGATAAGAAAAATTAGCAAAGAGCTAAACTATAACAAAAGAAAACCCAAGTGTTCTTGGTGGCGGCTGGAACCTTTAAATAGGGGGGAGGATGACCACAGGGTGCTGGGGGTCGCCCTCAAACCCTAGGACGCGACCCTAATGGGCTCAACTTGATACACGGGCCAACGGCCCAAATTTGGGTGATGCAGCACCTTCTGTTTTAAAATGACGATTGTCTTTGAGTCCGATATGGTATCATGATGAGGTTGGATCCGTTGGAAAGTAGACCTGAGGAGCTTTCCAACAAGTGCTAAAACACCAAAATCGGAGTTTGTTTGAAGTCCTGGTGGTCGTCACAATCTGGTGCTGTTTAGGAGCCCACGATCTTCTTGCAAGACTCCTCTTGCGTTTGTGTCCTTTCCCTTATTCATAAGCAGAATCACATAATTGATCTCACGTACACGAGCTCGAGTGATTGGTCCATCAACGGTTGGAATGAGTGTGATGTCCTCATCATTCTCCCCTTCTTGAATTGGAGTCGTCCTCGACGAAATCTGCAGCATTGAAAGTAGAAGAAACACCATATTCTGCAGGTAGATCAACTTTATAGGCATTATCATTAATTTTACGCAATATTCTAAATGGACCATCAGCACGAGACATCAACTTAGACTTGCGCAAATTACGAAAACTATCCTTCCTTAAGTGTACCCAAACCAAATCACCAGGTTCAAAAGTAATGAGCTTTTTTCCTTTACTACCAGCAACCTGATTCTTGGCATTTGTGCGTGCAATGTTCTGTTTTGTTTCCTCATGTATTTTCAGCATGAATTGGGCACGTTTCTCGGCATCAACATTAGCTTTATCAGAAGGTGGTATAGATATCAAATCAATTGGTGCCGAAGGAATAAAGCCATAAAAATCTGGAAAGGACACATGTGTGTGGCAGAGTGTACTGAACGATTGTAGGCAAACTCAACATGAGGTAAACAATCTTCCCAAAGTTTTAGATTTGTTTTCAGAACAGCCCTAAGCATGGCAGATAAGGTTCAATTAATTACCTCAGTTTGACCATCAGTTTGGGAATGACAAGTGGTGCTGAAAAGCAACTTGGTACCCAATTTGTTCCATAGAGTTCTCCAAAAGTGGCTAAGAAATTTTGTATCGCGATCTGAAACTATCGTTTTTGGCACGCCATGTAGGCGAACAACTTCGCGAAAGAACAAATCAGCAACATTTGTCGCATCATCACTCTTGTGACAAGGAATGAAGTGAACCATTTTGGAGAATCTGTCAACAACTACAAAGACGTTGTCCCTCCCCTTCTTAGTTCTAGGCAATCCTAAAACAAAATCCATCGAAATATCCTCCCAAGGTGTACTGGGGATAGGAAGAGGACTATTACAAACCGTGGGGGTTGATTCGTGACTTAGCTTTGCAACAGGCGGTACAGCGAGCAACAAATCTTTCCACATCACGTCGCATCTTCGGCCAAAAGAAATGATCTGCAAGGATGTCCTCTGTTTTCTTGACACCAAAATGTCCCATGAGTCCACCTATGTGCTTCCTGTAACAGCAAAAGACGAATGGAACTAGCTAGAATGCATAGCTTGTTAGCACGGAACAAAAAACCATCATCCAAAAAGTATTTTCCCCATGTTCTGCCCTCTTTGCAATTCAGAATAATGTCTTTGAAATCAGGGTCAAGACAATACTGGTCCTCCATAGTTTGCAGCCCAAATATTTTGAAATCTAATTGTGAGAGCATGGTGTAGCGACGAGATAAAGCATCAGCAATCACATTTTCTTTTCCTTTCTTATGTTTGATAACATAAGGAAAGAACTCAATGAATTTCACCTATTTAGCATGCCTATGGTTCAGATTTGATTGGTTACGAATATGTTTCAATGATTCATGATATGAATGAATAATGAATTCCCTAGGCCATAAGTAGTGCTGCCATGTTTGAAGAGTTTGGACCAGCGCAAAAAGTTCTTTATCATAAGTGGAATAGTTCAAACTAGCGCCATTTAATTTCTCACTAAAATATGCTATCGGTTTTTCTTTCCTGCAACAAAACACCACCTAACCCAATTCCACTAGCATCACATTCCAGCTCAAACATTTTAGTGAAATCAGGGAGCTAAAGTAAGGGTGCATGGGTCAACTTATCTTTTAAAATAAAAAAGGCTTCTTCTTGTGCTGGACCCTTTTTTGTTAGTTCATTCAACGGAGCAGCGATGGTGCTGAAATCACAAACAAATCGGCAATAGAATCCAGGAAGTCCAAGAAAACTTCGAACCTGTGTCACGGTGGTGGGAGATGGCCAGCTTTGTATTGCTTCAATTTTGGCGCTATCCACTTCGATACCCTATTCTGTAACAACATAACCAAGAAAAGAAACACGGTCTATGCAGAAATTACACTTAGCCAAGTTTCCAAAAAGACGTGCAGTGCACAAAGCATCAAAAACAGCACGCAAATGTTTCAAATGGTCCTCCAAACACTTGCTATAGATCAGAATACCATCAAAATAAACAACCACAAACTTGCCTATGAAAGCCCGCAAAACTTCGTTCATTAATCTCATGAAAGTGCTGGGAGCATTAGTCAATCCAAAAGGCATGACCAACCATTCATATAAACCAAATTTTGTTTTAAAGGCTGTTTTCCATTCATCCCCTAACTTCATGCGAATTTGATGATACCCACTACGCAAATCAACCTTAGAGAACAGAACAGCGCCACTTGACTCATCAAGCATATCGTCTAACCATGGTATAGGATGACGGTAGCGAATTGTTATGTTATTAATGGCACAACAATCAACGCACATGCGCCATGAGCCATCCTCCTTGGGTACTAATAAAACAGGGACATCACAAGGACTAAGAGACTCATGAATGTAACCTTTATCAATCACTTCTTGTACCTGGCGCTGAGTTTCTTTTGTTTCCTCCGGGTTAGTGCGGTATGGTGCGCGGTTCGGCAATGATGCTCCTGGAATGAGATCAATCTGGTGTTCAATGCCACGAAGAGGAGGAAGACCAACAAGAACATCATCTGAAAAAACATCGGAGAAGTCCTGCAAAAGCTTAGTAACAGCAGAAGGTACCACAACTGGCGGCACAACATCAAGTGAGACCAATACATGTGTACACATGAGAGCATAGGAAGGAAGGCTAGCATTATTGCATTCATCAAGATCAGCATGTGTGGCTATCAAAACAGGAGCTTTTAGTTTAATTTCTTTTTGCACAATCTGCGAATCACTATATTTGTTCTCTCTGTTTGCTCTAGCAAGTTCATCCTTAATTATCTGTTCTAGAGACATTGGATGCAAAATAATTTTCCTGCCTTTAATGGTGAGTGAGTATTGGTTCATGCGGCCATGATGCACACAATCAGTATCGTATTGCCATGGTCTACCAAGCAGTAAAGAGCACGCTTGCATTGGAACAACATCACAATCAACAGAATCATGATAGGAACCCATAGCAAAGTGGATGCGTACAGAGCGTGTCACCTTCATCTTACCACCTTGGTTGAGCCATTGAATGTGATAGGGATGGGGGTGCGGTCGAGTCTGGAGAGCGAGTTTCTCAACCATTTCTGTGCTTGCCAAGTTGTTACAGCTCTCCCCATCAATGATGATGCAAATAGACCTCTCTTGAATTACACCTTTAGTGTGGAACAGATTGTGTGTCGTTGGTTTTGTTCTTGTGGAGCAACCTGCGTACTGAGGAATATTTATCAGCAGCAACATGTTATTAATCCTGTCCTGAAATGTTAGTGGCAAGCATAGAAAGTGTGTCTTCATCAAAATCGCTAGCGGAAGAATACTCACCATCATCGTGAACAATTAGGACACGCTTGTTTGGACAGTCCCGTATGACATGTCCATAGCCCATGCAGCGATGACATTGGATGTCTTTTGTGCGTCCTGTGGAGACAACCGAGGTGCTAGGTGCTGGATTACATAGAGAAGGTTGAGTCGTTGTTGGTGTGGACAATTGTGGTGTAGAAACTCGTGTTTTGCTGCTGGCTGGCGATGGTGATGCTGAATGTGAAGTAGTCGACGGTGTGAAATGCTTAAACGTTGTGGTCCGTCCTGCAAAAGAGTTAGCTTGCATCGTCGTTTTGCGTCCCTGCACTTGACGTTCAGCTTTACAAGCAAGATGAAATAAACACGTGATATTATTATAGTCTTAGAAATCAAGAATATCCTGAATGTCACGGTTTAGTCCTCCCAAAAAACATGACATTGCAGCATTATCATCCTCGACTAAGCCACAACGAAGCATACCTGTCTGTAGCTCCTGAAAATACTCCTCAACAGATTTTGTTCCTTGATTCAAGCGCTGCAATTTATTAAGCATACCTCGAGCATAGTATGAGGGAACAAATCTATGACGCATGAGTGCTTTTAATGCCTCCCAAGTGGTGGGAATATTATTAGGGTGTTTGCTGCAATGTTCACGCTACCAAATGGAAGCAAAATCTGTAAACTCACTAGTAGCAGCCCTAACTTGTGAAACAATTGGAACAGCATGGCATGCAAATTTTTGATCAACAGCAAGTTCCCAATCGAGATAAGCATCAGGATTATATTTGCCATTAAATGGAGGTATAGAGAATTTCACATTAGCAAATGAATTCATCCTGATTACGTACCACATGACGGTTGTTTTGCTGAGGTTGTCCGCGCTGATTTGCATTATGGCGACGACGTTCTTGATGGTTATTATTGCGTGGAAGAGCTTCCTGCTCGTTGTCATCACCATAATCAGCTTCCGCTAGTTCACCAACCTCACTATGGGCAGCCTGTTGTTGGGCGACATTTGCAATTTGTACGGACAGCTCCCCAAGCCGCCCCATGATGGTGGCCAGGTTGGTGTTGGTGGTGGCTTGTGCTGTCTTCATTTCAGCAAGAGTGGCACCTGTTTCAATTTGACTGGTTTTCAAAGTAGCAAGTCGTTCATTGATGACATGAATATCTTCTGCTAACCCGTCGACTTGCAGCCAAACTTGCCGCTCAAAATGCATGATGATTCCCCTGGTACAAGGAGAATGTGGATACGCCTTGTCGGCCTCCTCCGTAGGTCCTGCCATTGTTAGCAACAAACTAGAGAAACAAATGTGTGCCCTACAACTAAGAAGAGGTGGATTCCTTGGTCAGGACCACTATCAAGTTCTTACAAGTTCTTACCATACAAGGAATGATGACTTGCAGCCAACGGAGTCAACCAGTGGAGATTGGTGGAGCGATTGCCAGGAACATCAACTCTATTTGTTGTAGAAATCTGTGGAGCTAGGGTAGTTTCACTTTGTAGCATGGTTAGCACAATCAATTTAGCAAATGTAATGTTGAATAAGTGCTCAAAATATCAGTATGAGTTGCTGCTACAAGGAAGAAAAGTAGTAAATGGTGCGCTAAGATAAATGTGACCTGATGTAAGCAACGGAAAGATTTTCACACCAAGTACTAGGAGAGACGTAGTTGACTACGTAAGGCAAGACAATATAAAGCAACAAGTTCCTACCCTATGTAGTATGCAACAACTAGTCTCAAACGATGAATGGATGTTCTTTATTTTTAGATAGGAGACGTTAGAGCTCTTTGGTGATTGCGACGCGCTCAGGTGGAATTTTATAGTAGGTAGGGATCCATTGGAAAGATAACACGGAGATCTTTTCAGATTATGCAAAAACGTAGGAAACAAACAACGGATCGCGGAGATATGGCCATTCTCTTGTGCAACAAATTCTGGTAACCGAATCTGTTATTTCCAACAGATTTGGATCTAATTGATTTCGTGGATTGCACATGGATTTCAAAATATTGTTTCCTGATTTTCTATGATTATTTCCAGATTCTGTGGGATCAAGGTTTCCAGACTTTTTTTTTATTCTTTCTGCCTTTTACAGATTTTTTTTTTGGCCAAAGAACAGATTGTTTTGAATATGGAAGGTGGAATGAGATGATTATGGAAAGTGGCTTAAACAGTAATTCTAACCGATTAAATGCAGCACAAACTCAACAAAACAACTACTAAAAAGAAGATGCAAAAGCCAAAAGGTCTGGGACAGTGGGAATAAATCAAGTATATTTTTTTTGTGGCTTTTCTGTGGACAGTAGGGAAAACGAAATAAAACTAAAATTAAGAATGTGTAGATCTCACCTAGATACCTGAAATCTGATACACTTGATAGTACTTGAGTGCCCGATCTTTCGGTGAAGTGGTCGTTGGATACAACGGAAGATCAGAAAAGTTTCCAAAGAACTAAACTATAACAAAAGAAAACCCAAGTGTTTTTGATGGCAGCTGGGACCTTTAAATAGGGGGGAGGATGACCACAGGGTGCTGGGGGTCGCCCTCAATCCCTAGGACGCGCCCCTAATGGGCTCAACTTGATACATGGGCCAACGGCCCAAGTTTAGGTGATGCAGCACCTTCTGTTTTAAAATAACAATTGTCTCTGACTCCGATATGGTATGATGATGAGGCTGGATCCGTTGGAAAGTAGACGTGAGGAGCTTTCCAACAACTGCTAAAACACCAAAATCGGAGTTTGTTTGAAGTCGTGGTGGTCCTCACAATCTGGTGCTGTTTAGGAGCCCACGATCTTCCTGCAAGACTCCTCTTGCATTTGTGTCCTCTCCCTTATTCGTAAGCAGAATCACATAATTGATCTCACGTACACGAGCTCGAGTGATTGGTCCATCAACGGTTGGAATGGGTGTGATGTCCTCATCACCCCTCCCGCACGAGCGCGCGCTGCCTTCTTCCCCAGCCAGCGTCAACCACCTGGCCGATGACGCTTCGGCCACGCCACGCGCCGGCAGCTCCGCTGGACTTCGTCACGGCAACAACGGCCGTCTCCGTCCCCTCCACACAGCAAACCACTTAGGGAGCTGCGCGCACACTGTTACACGGTGCGGTTTGCCACCTGTATAGTCGCCGAAAGCCCCTCGTCGGACGCCGTCGACGCTGCCTCGTTGCTGGCAAAAAACGGCTTGCTCACCGGCCGGAGTAACTCTTCACGAACCCTGCTGCACCTCCCGACGGCCGTCATCCCCTCTCACAGCCTCGCAATGTCTTGTCGAACTTCAATTCCGACCAAATGATGGCAAGCCGCCGGCAGGAGGGAAAATTGGGCGCTGTGGCCTCGCCCTGGCCGCTCCCAGCGTCATCGCGCGCCCCAAGGTAGCCCCAGCCCGCCATGATGCACGACAGCAAGCCAGCTGGAACTCCAATCTGCCGCGCCGGCTATAGAGCAACTCCACTGCTGCTCGTGCGCCTTCTTCGCGCTCCCTCCGCTCTGCCAGGTCGAGTCTCTCCCCTTCGTTAGTAAAAATACCCAATTTCCAGCTCCACCGTCGTCTTTCCCATGGCCGACCACCGCACACCGCCGGCGCTAGCTCAAATTGGTCGGCCATTGGCCGCCGATGGCTGCCCGCGAGCACGACACACCTGTAGTCCAGGTCACCGACCCCAGCAGGGAGCCGCCGAGCGCTCCGTTTGGCCCCTCGACGCACGTCGCCCTTAGCCGTCGGCCGAGCTCTGGCGGCAGCTTCTCCAGCGCGAACATTGGTTCGAGCAAGGCTTCGAGCCCCACCACCACCCCCCCTAGGAAGCTGTAAAACCCACCAATCGAGCTTCCCCTGCAGCCATGGCGCACCTCCACGGTGTGCCCCTGCCGCACGCCCACTGCGCGGCGTCGGCTCACCGCCAGCGAAGACAAGTTCACCCACGTGCTCTCCCCTACCCCGCACATGCTTGGAACAACTCCTTCTCACGGTCCGTGGCCCCAAATTCCTCGGACATTGGCCGCGCGATGCTGCTCTGGCTCCGCCAGTGCGCGCCCAGAAATGGGGATGTGCCACAGAACGCAAACGCTAGTGAGACCAGAGCCTCTGGCTCTTAACCGGAAATTCCGAGACACCCCTCTCTGGAAATGACGCATTTTCACCGGAAGCTCCGGCGGCTGATCGGAAACTCAGATACACACCTCTCTAGAACCGCCTCCTAGCGCACCAGAGTGTCCGGCTTTGAGCCGAAATGTCTGGTGCAACCTGAATTGCTGCACCTACACAACCTCTTGGGGCACCAAAAAGGACCACGTGTTCACTGAGTTGTCCCTAAAATTCACACAGGAACACGTCAAGCCATGATCACGAACTGAGCCCTGTGACCATGCCACCTATTACTCTCTAACACAGCCACATTTGTCACCAAGTCACCACGACACCACCACGCCCAGAATCAGAACACCGTGCACCGTCAAAACCATGTCACCTGTCCTAACCACCGAAGCACGGCACCACCAGAACTTTGTTCTTTTATTGGTTTCCTTGGATTTTATTAGTTCGCGGTTAGGCTTATTTTGGTGTGTTTGATCTGTAGCTGACGAAGAGTTTGAAGAGGAAGGAGCTGAGGACCCGGAGTACGAAGAAGAAGCTGAATTCGCCTCCGAAGGCAAGCTCTAATTCCCCTTGACCATGCCTAACCCATGTTTTGCAAGCGCACCTATTAGAAAATCAGATTGCTCGCATGATTATTTATTTATTTTTTTGAATTACAAAAGCATTGTGTAACTAATGCCCTAATTGTTTTTACGTACTTATATGTATGTCAGTAACTTGCTGATATTGATAGAAGTGCTGCGTGTTTTAGTTGCTACTGTTTTGAGCCTTTTGTATCATTTGTTGGACTATCTTTGTGTCTAGGCTCGCGTCTCTAGTAGGGTTTAGCCTAGGACCAGCACCATACTGTTGTTGAACACTTATTCAACTTTGCATTTGCTGATTTGATTGTGCTAATCTTTGCTACAAATTGAAACTGTCCAAGCTCTACAGATTACTACAGCAAACAAGTTTTGTGTCCCTGGCAATCACTCCACCAATCTTAACAGGTTGACATCGTTGATTGCAAATCACCCTGCTAGTTTGGTAAGAACTTAGTTGAGCAAGCTTGAGGGGAAATCGAGTTGGACAAAACCTAGCTCGTTGTCAATTTGTTTTGCTATTTACTAACCATGATAGGCACAATCAAGAAAAAGGGAGCTGGTGGTTTACACCCTCACCAAGATGTGCAGATGCTTCAACATGAGCTAAAGAATGATATTTTGCAAGTCATCAGTTCGTCAATACCTTCTTTTGCAGGGAAATTTGATCCTCAAGTATACATTGATTTGGAACTAAATGTAGATAAAGAATTTGATGCACATGACTTGTCTGAAAAGGAAAAAAAATTACATTGCCTCGATTGTTTTGACTTAAAGTGCTTTTCTTGAATGAAAATACATTTGTAGGCACAATAAAGTTCTAGAATCTTGGAAGGACTTCAAATGTCATTTTAGAGATGTCTTTATTCCTGCATTTTATGCTGATCATTTGCGTGCCAAATTAGACAACTTGAAGCAGAATAGTATGACTATTAAAGAATACTTTCATGACTTTAAGGTTTGTGTCATTTTTGGTGGCTTAGATGAATGCCGGGAAGATAAAATCAATAGGTTTATGAATGGTCTCAATTCTGAAATCCAAATTTTGCTCATCTCTAAAACTTACTACTCACTCTCACACCTGTATTTGCTTGCTTGTATTGCTGAAAATCAGCTTTTATCGTCTAAAAATACAAGCATGAACAATCACCATCAGAAAATTGTGGAATGTATTGCTGATGTGCCTTGGTCACAAGGGAAATGTGATAAAGAAGAGTTGTATGATACTTTATCTCTTATTAAAACAACACAACTAGATAGAGAGCACTCTTCTGTTTCTTGTCCTATGCCTAACATCGTGCAGGAGAATGAGAAAAAGACTAAAGAAGACGTTATGCTAGTTGATGAGATAATGGATAATGATGCTTATGTGCTGCCTACTATATTCTACGAGAGTAAGAAAAATGGAACACACTGTGAGTCCCTCACCACATCTCGATCCTCTCATGCTGCTTCTGTTGAACTGCAATTGCCCAATGTTCATCCTAGTGTCCTGCAAACCTTACTTGGGCCTCCCAAGACTTATGCTTTGTTTCATAATGCATATTTGTCCTATGATTGCATCAAGTTGTGTGATCAAGTTTTGTTCATCTCGAAAACACAACTGGTGTATGGAGTAGAAAATGTTGTTCTTGAGTACACACATGTGGAGAATAAGCATTTTTATTACGCTGATTTGAATGACGCAAAGTTAGAGCTCATATCTTTTTTAACTTCTTTAGGTTATATTAAATTTGATGCTCCTTGTAACCTGAATTATTTAGAGAAGAGATTATTTCAGAATTGCAATTCGCAACATTTTAGCAATTGTGTTTTTTATGCTATTAGCAAATACGATGACATTGGAGATTTCTTAGTATCTAAAATAGTCATTTGTACTAATCTGAAATACCCTTTTGAAATGCAAAAACAGGATCAAACAATAGCATGCCCTAACACTAACAATGCTTTGCAAAGTTTCTCTACTTTTGTGATCTATCAACAGGAGCAGCTCATGGAGAAGGAGAAGTTGCTGTTGTGGCCAAGCTACGTGCTCATCCCCTGCTCCAACATGACAGTAAGAAATTGTTTCGACCACTGGATCAAGTCGAGGATGGCTAGCTGTAAAGAAGGGGAGAATGATGAGATCTTTGTGGCACTACTTGACCACTTCAGAATACCCTCGTGGCCGCCACCTCTTATGATTTTTGGAGTGCACGGTGGAGTGGCGGTTCTCCAATCTGACCTTGAGTGGAGGACGACTCCAAAAGAAGCAGGGGAAGCAGGGGAGGATGATGAGGTCACATACATACCCTCGTATCCTCCACCTTTTGAGATTTCTATAAGGCACGGTGGCATAACTAGTTTTGAATCTGTGCTTGAGTCGAGAACGACTCCAAATCAAGTGGGGGAGGATGATGAGACCACATAAATACCTCCATGGCCTCCACCCTTTATGATTTCACGAGGGCATATTGGTGTGTCACTTTTACATTCTGAACTTGAGTCGAGAACGACTCTACTTCAAGTGGGTAAGGATGATGTGGATATCATATCCTCTGATGAGGACTTCAATGAAATTATTCACATATGGAGGATTCGGACTGCAAAATAGTTCAAACTTGCAACAAAAGCCACGACTTCATATGGAATCCAATTTGGGTGTTTAAGTACATTTTGGAAAGCTCATCAAGTCTACTTTCGAATGTATCTAGCCTTAACTTCATATGACATTCGAGTCAGCAGCAATCGTCGTTCCAATTCAAAAGGTGCTGCATCACCCCAACTTGGGCCAATGGCCCGTGTATCAAGTTGAGCGCATTAGGGCGTGTCCTAGGGTTTGAGGACGACCCCAGCACCCCCTGGTTCTCCTCCACCCTATATAAAGGTCCCAACCGCCACCAAAAAGACTTGGGTTTTCTTTTGTTATAGTTCAGTTCTTATGCAAACTTTCTGATCTTCAGTTGTGTCCAACGACCACCTGTTAGACAGCTTTTGAGAACCCCATCTTTGAGGGATTTTTGTTAGCACATCTAGTTCTTGCTTGTTCTTCGATTGCTTGCAGGAATTGATCTTCGTGATCAGATTGATCTTGCTGTTCAGCGAGGTCAATAACCATTTGAAGTTGGTTCTGCGATTGCTTAGGCGCACACGACCTGTTCGTTTGTAGTTGGATCGTGAGGGTCGACTCCGCCAAATCGATAGTTATCACCTCACCGAAAGATTGGGCACCTCATGTCCTATCAACCACCCCGGTGGACACAAACTCTAGTGATGTGGACATCATACCTTCTGATGAGAACTTCAATGGAAATATTTGTACACGATGGATTTGGACTGCAGAAAAGTACAAACTTACAACGGAAACCACGACTTCATATGGAATCCAATTTTGGTGTTTAAGTACATTCTGAAAAGCTCATGAAGTCTACTTTTGAATGGATCCAGCCCCACCTTTATACCATATCAGAGTCAATGCCAGTCGTTATTGTTATACAAAAGGTGTTGTGTCACCCCAACTTAGGCCGTTGGCCTGTGTATCACGTTGAGCCCATTAGGGGCATGTCCTAGGGTTTGAGGATGACCCTAGCACCCACTGATCATCCTCCACCCAATTTAAAGGTCCAACCGCCACCAAGAACATTTGGGTTTTCTTTTGTTATAATTTAGCTCTTATGCAAACTTTCTAGTCTTCAGTTGTGCCCAATGACCACCTGGTAGATAGCCTTTGACCACCTTTGAAAGATTTCAGTTTGCCTATCTTGTTCTTAATTGTTCTTCAATTGCTTGTAGGAATTGATCTTCGTGATCAGGTTTATCTTGCTTTTCCGGCGAGGTAATAACCATTCGAAGTTGGTTCTGCGATTGCTAAGGCGCACATGACCTGTTTGTTTGTAATCGGATCGTGAGGGTCGACTCCACCAAATTGATAGTTATCACCTAACCGAAAGATCGGTCATCTCAACCCCTATCAAGTGGTATCAGCTTCCCATGTTGCTCGGTGAGATCTACCTCTCTTTTTGTAGTTTTATAAATATTCCTGCTGTCCACATAAAAGCCAAACTAAAAAAAAAAATCTTGAATCACTCCTGCTGTCCTAGACCTTTGAGACGGTAATTTGTGTTGTTGAATTTGTGGTTGCATCATCGTGTCTTGTTGCTGGTCTTAGCATTTAATCCATTAGTGTTTCATGTTCTTGTCACGTTCTTGTCTCATATCTATAATAGAAGGAAGAAATCAATCCAGATCTGAGTTTGTTGAAATAACAGATTCGGTTACCAGATTTTGTTGCGAAAGAAAATAATCATATCTCCGTGATCCGTTGTTTGTTTGTAATTTTTTTATAATCTGAAAAGATCTCTGTGTTATCTTTCCAACGGATCCAAACTTCCCAAACAATTCCACCCGAGTGCGTCGCAATCACAAAAGAGATCTGCTATCTGGTGTCTGCTATCTGCTAGCTGCACTTTTTTATCTCTGTTTTCATTCCTTCAAAAGAAAACAGCAGGAGAAAAAAGAGAAAAGAAAAGAAAGGAAAGAAAATGGAAAAGAAAAAAAGAAGTAGCAAAAAAAAGAAATAAAAGAGTCAAGCAAAAAAAAAAAAACAGAGAAGAGGTGAGAGTTTTAGATGCTGTTGTCCTGACCCTTTTATATCATTTGTGTGACCTCCTTTGTACTGTTGTTGAACACTTATTCAACTTTGCATTTGCCAATTTGATTGTTTTAATCCTTGCTACAAAGTGAAACTATCTTAGCTTCACAGATTTCTATAGCAGACAGAGTTGGTGTCCCTGGCAATCGCTCTACCAATCTTCGCTGGTTGACATCGTTGGTTACAAATCACCCCTGCTGGTTTGTAAAAAACATGTAAGAACTTGGTTGAGCATGCTTTAGGGAAATCGAGTTAAACACAACCTAGCTCGTTGTCAATTTATTTTGCTATTTGCTAACCATGATAGGCACAATAAAGAAAAAGGGAACTGGTGGTTTACACCCCCGCCAAGATGTGCATATGCTTCAACATGAGATAAATGATGATATTTTGCAAGTCATCAGTTCGTCAATACCTTCTTTTGTTGGGAAATTTGATCCTCATGCATACATTGATTGGAAACTAAATGTAGATGAAAATTTGATGCACAGGACTTGTCTGAAAATGAAAAGATTTACATTGCCTCAAGTGCTTTGACTGAAAGTGTTTTGCTTGAATGGAAATATATTTGTAGGCATGATAAAGTTCCAGAATCTTGGAAAGACTTCAAATGTCATTTTAGAGATGTTTTTATTCCTGCATTTTATGCTGATCATTTGCGTGCCAAATTAGACAACTTGAAGCAAGATAGTATGATTGTTAAAGAACACTTTAATGACTTTAAGATTTGAGTCATGTTTGATGGCTTAGATGAATGCTAGGAAAATACAATGAGTAGGTTTATAAAAGGTCTCAATTCTGAAATTCAAATGTTGCTCATTTGTCAAACTTACAGCTCAATCTCTCACTTGTTTTTGCTTGCTTGTAGTGCTGAAAATCAACTTTTATCATCTAAAGATTCAAGCGTGAATAATCACCATTACAGATTTATGGAATGTATTGCTGATATGCCTTTGTCATAAGGAGAATGTGATAAAGAGGAGTTGTGTGATAGAGAGCACTCTTTTGTCTTTTGTTCTATGGCTAACATCATGCAGGAGAGCGAGAATAAGGCTGAAGAGGACGTTGACTTAGTTGCTGAAATAATGTATAATGTTGCTTGTGTGGCGTCTACTATATTTCAGGAGAGTGAGAAAAATGAAACACACTGTGAGCCCGTAACCACATCTCGATCCTCTCATGCTGCTTGTGCTGAAATGCAATTGCCCAATATTCATAATAATGTTTTGCATTACTTAGTTGAGCCTTCCATGACTTATGCTTTGCTTCGTAATGTACATTTGTTCTATGATTGTATCAAGTTGTGTGAACAAGTTTCGTTCATCACAAAACCACAACTAGTGCATGGTGCTGAAAATGTTGGTATTGACTATACACATGTGGAGAATAGGCCTTTTTATTGCGCTGATTTGAATGAGGCAAAGTTGGAGCTCATATCTTCTTTAACTTCTTTAGGTTACATTGAATTTTATTTTCTTGTGACCTGAATTATTTAGAGAAGAGATTATTTCAGAATTGTAGTTTGCAATATTTTAGCTATTGTGTTTTTCATGCTATTGGCAAATATGATGACATTGGAGATTTCTTAGTATCTAAAATAGTCATATGTACTAATCTGAAATACCCTTTTGAAATGCAAAAACAAGATCAAATAATAGCTTGCACTAACTGATGTGTACGTGGTTTCCGATATTCCGTCAGTTCGTGATAACTCTCGATAAGGCGGAGATGCGACACACAATCGATCCGGCCTCAAATCAACACGATTCGAACCCCGCAATCGCAGCACCACTTCTTCTCTCGTTATCAACCGTGAACACACGATTGACCTCATCAAGAAGGCTAATCCTTGCCCGCGAATCGAAGAACACAAGCAAGAACAAGGAAGAACGCAACTCAATTGCAAAATCTGAATTAAATCACAAAGTTGGATAACCAACAAGCCATCAAACGGCGAAACTATTTCATAACAGAAGAAAATTAATCAAAACCTATCTCTAATGAAGGAGGCTACTGAATTTATAGAGTTTAGGTCGACATTATGGGCAAACCCTAATACTCATGGGCCTAAAAAAGATACAAGGCCCAAAGGCCAAAAGATAGTGTCGTAGCACCCGGGCAGTTTTTTGACGTCATATTGTTTTAAGGATTCCTGCTGATTCTGATCAAATTTAGAGATGAGACCAGTTCTTTTGGAAAGGTTATCTTGTTAGCTTTCCAACCATATCTAGAACATCCAAAACGGAGCTTGTATGAGATTGGGGCATCCGTTTTAGTGCAGGCTGCTCTAGGAGCCCGAGTCAGGCTCGAACCCGAGTTGTTTGGATCTCCTCCGGAGTCGAACGTGCGGTTCTGATGTTGAGCATCTCCAAGTCCTTCTTCATGATTTTTTTGACTCTTTTCAATATTTCTAATCATGATAAAGTTATTAGGTAGCAATGTATTCTCAAAGGAAGGAAGACATGTGTTTTGGAACGAGCTCACCTCTAGTCGTAACTGTCGTGGGTGAGTTTCATCAATACTACTTTGAAGACTCCTGTGTGTATCTAAAGGAGTGATGTCCTTATCATCCTCCCCTTCTTGTTTTAGAGTCGTCCTCGACTCAAGTTCATTGTCTGGACCTTGACTCCACCATGCTCTGAAACCTGTATGAAAAGGTGGAGGCCACGGGGGTATTTGAATGCAATCACTTGGTGGCTCAAAGATCCTAACACTAACAATGCCTTGCAAAGTTTCTCTATTTTTGTGATATATCAACAGGAGCAGCTCATGAAGCAGGAGAAGTTGTTGTTGTGGCATAGCTATGTGCCCATCACTTGTTCTAATATGACAGCAAAAAATTTTGCTGACTACTGGATTAAGCCGAGGACGGCTTGTTATAAAGAAGGGAAGAATGATGAGATCTTATTTGTACTTGCTGCGCCACTTGACTGCTGCAGAATACCCCTGTTGCCGCTACCTTTCATGATTTCTGGTAGGCACACTGGAGTGGTGGTTCTCTAATCTGAACTTGAGTCGAGGACGACTCTAAATGAAGTGGGGGAGGATGATGAGGTCACATACATACCTCTGTGGCCTCCACCTTTTGAGATTTCTAGAGGGCACGGTGGCATGGCTTGTTTTGAATCTGTGCTTGAGTCGAGGACGACCCTATTTCAAGTGCGAGAGGATGATGTGGACATCATACCTTCTGATGAGAACTTCAATGAAAATATTTGCACATGGCGGACTTGGACAGCAAAAAAGTACAAATTTGCAACGGAAGTCACGATTTCTTATGGAATCCAATTTGGGTGTTTAAGTACATTCTAGAAAGCCCATAAAGTCTACTTTCGAAAGAATACAGCCCCACCTTTATACCGTATCAGAGTAAGTGCCAACCGTCATTTTTATACAGAAGGTGTTGCGTCATCCCAACTTGGGCTGTTGGCCTGTGTATCAAGTTGAGCCCATTAGGGTCGCGTCCTAGGTTTGAGGACGACACCAGCACCCCTGGTCATCCTCCACCCTATTTAAAGGTCTAGCCTTCAGCAAGAACTCTTGGGTTTTCTTTTGTTATAGTTTAGTTCTTATGCAAACTTTTTGATCTTCAGTTGTGTCCAACGACCACCTGTTAGATAGCCTTTGAGAGATTTCAGTTTGCCTATCTTGTTCTTGCTTGTTCTTTGATTGCCTGCAGGAATTTATTTTCGTGATCAGGTTGATCTTGCTATTCTGGTAAGGTCAATAACCATTCGGAGTTGGTTCTGCGATTGCTAAGGTGCACACAACCTGTTTGTTTGTAATCGGATCGTGAGGGTCAACTCCACAAAATCGATAGTTATCACCTCACCAAAAGATCGGGCTTCTCAACCCCTATCATCAAGTTTGTGCATGTATCTTATGTCTTGGTGACCTTCAAAAAACGGCGCGAAAACGGGCCTCGTTGGTGCATTAAATGCACTAGTTTGTGCCCCAAAAGTGTGTCTTGTTTTTTCGCACCAAACATGTCCAAACCACCCCACTGGACTCCAAACTCAAGTTTGCGCATGTATCTTAAGTTTTTGTCCCCATCAGAAAATGTGATGGAGCTCGAGCCCGTCGAACTTGTCTTCGAGCTTGCGAACTTCTTGGCAGTAAGCCTCCATCTTAAGGTCTTGACGGCTTGATATCTTCATGACTTGGTTTACAACGAACTCGGAGTCGCCCTTGACATAGAGCCGTCGGATGCCGAGGGTGATGGCCATCTGAGGCCATGTAGCAAGGCTTCATATTCTGCAGCGTTGTTGGAGGCAGGGAAGTGGATCTGCAGTACATACCGAAACTTATCTCCCTTGGGCAAGATGAGAACGACGCCAGCCCCCGAACCATTCATCCAGAAAGAGTCGTCGAAGAACATAGTCTAGTTCTCGAGGTCGGCGGGATATGGTGGTTCTTGTGCCTCGGTCCACTCGGCGATGAAGTCGGTGAGGGTCTGAGACTTGATGGCTTGTCGAGGCACGTAGGTGATGTCGTGGCCCATGAGCTCCATAGCCCACATGGCGATGCGCCCAACCACATCTTTGCCGTTGATGATATCCCCGAGAGGGGAGCTCGTCACCACTCGGATGGAGTGGCTGTCGAAGTAGTGGCGAAGCTTGCGGCTGGTGATGAGGATCGTGAGGAGTAGCTTCTCCACTTGGGTATACCAGGTTTTGGCGTCGGCGAGCACCTCGCTAATGAAGTAGACGGGCCGCTGGACGTTCAAGGCCCGACCCTCCTCTGGTCGCTCGACGACGAGAACAGTGCTGATGACCTTAGTGGTTGCGGAAATGTAGAGGAGTAGTGGCTCACCAGGGGTCGGCGAGGTTAAAACTGGCGCAGAAGAAAGCATAGTTTTCCGTTGCTCGAAGGTTTCCTAGGCCTCGGCGGTCCAAGCGAAGCGGTCGGACTTTCGAAGGAGTTGGTAAAAAGGTATGGCCTTTTCACCCAGTCGAGAGAGGAAATGGCTGAGGGCTGCCAGGCACCCAGAGAGCTTCTGGACACCCTTATGTTGTTGATGGGCCCGAGGTTGCGAATGGCGACAATCTTCTCGGGATTGGCTTCGATGCCGTGCTCGGAGATGATGAACCCAAGGAGCTTGCCGGTGGGGATGCCAAAGACGCACTTCTTGGGGTTAAGCTTGATGCAGAACTTTTGGAGGTTGGCAAAGGTTTCCTCGAGGTCTTCAACAAGGCTGACCGCTTGCTAAGTCTTGATGACGATGTCATCGACGTAGATGTCCAGGTTTCGACCCAGCTAGTTGTGGAAGCACTTCTGCATGTAGCGCTGATACGTGGCGCCGCATTATTGAGGCGGAAGGGCATGGCGACGTAGCAGAATGAGCCAAAGGGCGTAATGAACAACGTAGCTGGCTGCTCAGAGCAGCGCATGGATATCTGATGGTACCTGGAGTATGCATCAAGAAAGCAAAGGGTTTCGCAGCCGATGGGGGAATCGAGCGGCAAAGGAAATGGATCTTTTGGGCATGCTATGTTGAGACTCTTATAATCAACACACATTCGTCATTTCCCATTCTTCTTCATAACGATTTCTGGGTTGGCCAGCCACTCAGGGTGGTAGACCTCTTTGATGAACTTAGCATCAAGCAGCTTGGCGATCTCCCCGATGGTGCGACGCTTTTCATCGTCAAACGTTGGAGTCGTTGCTTCATCGGTCGGGAGCCGAGAATGATGTTCAGAGAGTGCTCGACGACCTCCCTCAGGATGCCTGGCGTATCAGACGGTGCCCAAGCGAAGATATCCCGATTTCGGACGAGGAAGTCGACGAGCGTGCTTTTCTAATCGTGCGAAAGCGTTGTCTCGATCTTGGCCTTCTTGGTCGGGTCGGTGCTGTTGAGGAGGATTTCCTTGGAGTCGTTGGCCGGCTCGAAGGACGTAGAGGTTGAAGGCTTGGAGTCGAGAGTTGCAGTCAGCACCTGGGACTTGCGGATCTCTTCCAGTTGGGCCGACCCTGTGTGGGCGATGGCCAGCTCATAGCTTTCTTGCTCGTAGACAAGATGTGCTTGAAGCGGGATGTCACAGTAATGTTGCCTTTGGGCCTCGACATCTTGAGCATGAGGTAGACGTAGCTGGGGACGGCCATAAACTTGGCGTAGGCGGGTCCGCCGAGGATGGCGTGGCAGACGCTGGAGAACTCGACCACTTTGAAGGTGAGCTTCTCCATCTTGAAGTTGTCGCGGTCGCCAAAGGGGACCGGCATGGTGATCTGACCCAGGGGCACCGCGCTACCCCTGGGGATGACACCATGAAATGGAACGTTGCTCGGAGGGAGGCTGGACTCCGAGAGCTTCATGGCCTTGAAGGTGTCGTTGTAGAGTATGTTGAGGGCGCTGCCTCCATACATGAAGACCTTGGTCAGACGTGTGGTGCCGATGTTTGGATCGAGCACCAGGGGCAAGCGCCTCAGTTGAGGCACGTAGTCGAGGTGGTTGGATCTGTCGAAGGTGATCGGGGCCTCCGACCACTTGAGGTAGGTGGGCACAGTGGGGTCGGTGAGATTGACCTCCTGCCAAGTCTGCTTCTAGTGGCGCCGTGACTTGTAAGCCACCGGCCCGTCGAGGATCATCAGGCAATCCTCCGGCTCGAGAAAGGCATTGTCGGCGTTACCCTCGGCCTCCTTTGTGGGAGGGTCGAGATTTTGAGGTGGACGGGAGTCGGGTTGAAAGTGACCCCAGTAGAAGGCTCACATGAGGTGGCAGATCTGGTCGGGGCGGCCGCTCAGTGACGCCTACAAACTCCTCGTCATGTCGGCGGTTCTTCTGCTTCTTGCTGCTCGAGCCGCCCCCGTCTCGACCGTCCCTGCGGTCGGAGCGTCGGCCGGAGCGGTTGTCGTTCTTCCGGTCGGCCTAGGACTTCTCCTTCTCCTTGGTCCGATCCTTGCCAAAGTTGGCTTGGACTGCCTCCTCCTTGGTGGCTAAGGTAGTAGGGATGTCGAGAAGGGCGCGCGCCGTCCGAGGGTTTTTACAACACAGCTTGTGGACGAGCGCCTTAGACATCATGCCGCAGGTGAAGGCGTTGATTATGTCAGCGTCGCTCACGTCGAGCAGCTCATTTTGCATGCGCGAAAAGCACTGTATGTAGTCACGGGGCGATTCGCCAGGGTTCTGCCTGCAGTTCTTTGGATCACTGGAGTTACCTGGGCCGGTGTAGGTCCCCTAGAAGTTGCCAATGAAGGCGTGACAGAGGTCGAACCAATCGTGGATGTTGTCCCTAGGAAGCTGCTCAAGCCACCCACTGACCGAATTGGACAGAAAGAGTGGCAGGTACTGGATGGCGAATAGGTTGTCGGCGCCACCGGCTCTGCACGCAAGACGATAATTCTTCAGCCAGTGGACAGGGTTGGTCTCACCAGTGTATCAGACGATGTTGGTTGGAGCGCGGAATCTCTGAGGAAAAGATGCTGTCGGATGTGGGACCCGAACGCTCGAGGCCTGACCTCATCAGGACTGAGGCTCCGAATGTGGTCATAGCTACACCGACGGCGGCGACGGTTGGGAGACTGCTCCCGCCTGGACTCGACGTAGCACTCGCTCCTGGCTTTCTTCCACGCATCGATCGTGTGACGAGCGTCACGGTGCCCCCCGAGGCGCTGGCGAACATTGCCAGCCGAAGGGTAAGGATCGCACGCTTCAGTCCGACCGTGGCTGCTATCGCGGGCCGAGCTCCGACGGTCGGTGCTTGGCCGGTGGGAGCTGTGCGCCTCGGAGTGCTGACGAAGTGAGGATTCAGGTTGTTGAAGCGCGTCGTTGAGGTAGACGCATAGACGATCGTAGGTTTCCTTGAGCATGGGGTTGTCGAGCGTGGCAGACTCGTAGAAGACGTAAGCCGCCGCCGCCAGATTCACAGACGGTGTGTCGAAGGCGAGCATGCTGCCATCCATTATCTGTTGATAAGTGGACCAGGCCCGTGTTCAGGCACCAACGCTCGTCGCAGCGGCACCCCTGCCCTGTCCATCACCCCTTGTCGCAAGCTTGCGCCGGAGAGCGGTTTCGACGACAGAAAGTGCGACGGTGTGGAGAAGAGTCATTGTCCAGAGCCTTGTCGGGGGTATCGACCTCCGCGGCCTTGTTAGGAAGTAACGTGAAGCACTCACAGGACGGGTCATGGCTCAACACATCGTGTGGCAGACGTCGAGGGGAACAACGGCGAGGTGAACGCCGCTTGCACGGGGTCTGAAGGTGAAGCACGTCGCCGTTGTCGGCCATGAAATCCAGGATTTCAACGCGGAGGGCCTAGCCAACAGCGAAGGTGGGGATGCTCCACGATCGACCATCACGAGCGATGGTAACCGCAAAACCCCCGAAGAACAGGCGAGGGATCGAGGACTCACCCACCGAAGCGAAAATCGAAGCCATCGAGAAGTGAAGCTAAAACGCACAACGAAAAACCCCCTACCTGGCGCGCCAACTGTCGGTGTCTGACCATCGGCACAGTAAAATTTACATAATCAGAGGGAGTATTCATGCGCTCTTCGTATTCGAATGGCCTAGTCTATGAAAGAGACTCAAAGATTAACCTGGTTTAGGCCGCTGAGAGGCGTAATATCCTACGTCCAGGGACGAGACAGATTAAATCGTATGAACTCAAGAATACGAATACAATGCGGAAGTGTCTTAGCTCGATCCAAGAACCATAGCTCGTGTGGGTGGATGTGGTTACAGTGGGGTGGCTTCAATACAACTTGGCTAACTACACTCATTTTCTATTCTTTCTTCTCTTGTTCGCCTGTTCATCTAATGCCCCATGGTATCTCTTTATAGGGGTCGGACAGGGGCACCAACTTGGAGCATACAGAACCTGCTGGCCCTCCGCCAGGTGGGGCCTCGGTCGTCGCCTGAGTTGATCGCCTGGCACCGGCTGGCGCCGATGCAGTTGGCCGGTGCCATCGTATCCTTTGTTCAGTTGTGGGGGACGAAGAACACTTTTTCATCTTGCTTTACCGATCGCTTGGCTGCTTTACCAATTTCTGAAACGCTTTACCTCCCAGCAAGGTTGCTTTACCTCCTGCTGTACGTTGGCAGGAATCTCTGCGGCTGTCAGTGGTTGGTTGCTTAGGCAGTGCCTGACCCCCGAGGGTAGGGTCAGAGCGTTGGCTTCTAGCCGTTGGTGGGCTGAATCTCGTTGTCGTGTAGCTTTAACCTTTTGTCGGTTGAGCTTGGACGCTTGAGCGGTTCTGACCCCTGAGGTCGGGACATTCTTGGCGGGATGTGAACCTTCGTGGGCCGTAGACGGATTGTGGGCCGTGGACGGATTGTGGGCCGTAGTTTGTAGATAGTCCTTCGTGTAGAGGTCGGGTCCGTAAGTACCCAGGGTACACTGTCCCGACAGTACTGGTTTGTGTGCAGAAATTGCGTCTCATTTTTTCGCATCAAACATGTCCAAACCACCGTAGTTGACTCCAAACTCATGTTTCCGCATGCATATTATGTTTTGGTCACTATAAAAAAGGTGCGAAAACGGGCCCCATAGGTGCATTAAATACACTAGCGTGTGCCCAGAATGTGCGTGTTGTTTTTTTTCACACCGAACATGTCCAAACCACCCCGGTGGACTCCAAACTCACATTTGCGCCTGTATCTTAAGTATTGGTCACCGTTAAAAAATGACTTGAATATGGGTGCTATAGGTGCATTAAATCACTGGTTCGTGCGCCGAAAATCTTCTTTTTTTTGCACCGAACATGCTCAAACCACCCCGGTGGACTCCAAACTCATGTTCACACATGTATCTTACATTTTGGTCATCGTAAAAAAAGAGCGCGAAAATGGACCCCATAGGTGCATTAAACGCACTAGTTCCCGCGCCAAAAGTGCGTCTTGTATTTTCACACCGAACATGTCCAAACCACCTCGTTGAAGTCCAAACTCAAGTTGGCACATGAAAATGGGCCCCCTAGGTGCATTAAATGCACTGGTTCGAGCACCAAAAGTGCGTCTTATTTTTCGCACCAGATATGTCCAAACCTCCTCGGTGGACTCCAAACTCAAGCTCGCGCATGTATTTTATGTTTTCGTCACCGTAAAAAAATGGTGCGAAAACAGGCCCTATAGGTGCATTAAATGCACTAGTTTGTGCCCTAAAAGTGCGTCTTATTATTTTGTACCGAACATGTCCAAACCACCCCGGTGTTCTCCAAACTCAAGTACACGCATGTATCTTATGTTTTGGTCGCAGTCAAAAAATGGTGCAAAAACTGGCCTCGGAGGTGCATTAAAGGCACTCGTTCGTGCGTTGAAAGTGCGTCTTATTTTTTCGAACCGAACATGTCCCAACCACCCCGATGGACTCTAAACACAAGTTCGCGTATGTATCTTATGTTTGGGTCACCTTCAAAAAACAGCCCCCGTAGGTGCATTAAATGCATTGTTTTGTGCGCTGAAAGTGCCTCTTATTTTTTCGCACAAAACATGTCCAAATACCCCAGTGGACTCCGAACACAAGTTTGCATATGTATCTTATGTTTTGGTCACTGTAAAAAAACAGCGCCAAAACAGGCCCTGTAGGTGGATTAAATGCACTGGTTCGTGTGCCCAAAGTGCATCTTGTTTTTTCTCACCGAACATGTCCAAACCACCCCGACGAACTCCAAACTCAAGTTGGCTCATGTACCTTATGTTTTGGTCACCTTAAAAAAACAGTGCAAAAACGGGCCACCTGGTGCAGTTCGTGTGTCGATAGTGTGTCTTGTTTTTTCGCACCAAACATGTCCAAACTACCCTGGTAGACTCCAAATTCAAGTTAGCGCATTTATCTTATGTTTTGATCACCGAAAAAAATGGCGCAAATATGGGTGCTATAGGTGCATTAAATGCACTGATTCGTGCGACGAAAGTGCATCTGTTTTTTCGCACCGTACTTGTGGACTCCAAACTCATGTTCACACACGTATCTTACGTTTTGGTCATCGTCAAAAAACTGCGCGAAAACGGACCCGTGGGTGCACTAACTGCACTAGTTCCTGTGTCGAATGTGGGTCTAGTTTTTTCACACCGAACATTCCAAACCACCACGGTGGACTCCAAACTCAAGTTCGTGCATGTATCTTATGTTTTGATCACTGTCACGAAAGGCGCAAAAACGGGCACCTTAGGTGCATTAAATGCACTGGTTCGTGCCTCGAAACGACATCTTGTTTTTTCGCATCATACATGTCAAAACCACCCCGGGGAATTCCAAACTCAAGTTCGCGCAAGTATCCTATGTTTTGCTCACCGTCAAAAAATGACACGAAAATGGGCCGCCTGGTGCATTAAATGCACTGTTTGGTGCGCTGAAAGAGCGTCTTGTTTTTTCTCACCAAACATGACCAAACCATCCTTGGTGGACTCCACACTCAAGTTTGCGCATGTATCTTTTGTTTTGGACACCAAAAAAAATGACCCAAAAACGAGCCCTGTAGGTGCATTAAATGACCTGGTTCGTGCGTCGAAAGTCAGTCTTATTTTTTCGCACCAAACATGTCCAAACATCCTGGTGGACTCAAACTCATGTTCCCCTTGTGTCTTATGTTCTGGTCACTATCAAAAAATGGCATGAAAACGAGCCCCGTAGATGCATTAAATGCACTAGTGCGTGCCCCGAATGTGCGTCTTGTTTTTTCACGCCGAACATGTCCATACCACCCTAACGGACTCCAAACTCATGTTAGCGCATGTATCTTACGTTTTGGTCACCGTCAAAAATCAACGCGAATATGGGTGCTATAGGTGCATTAAATGCACTGGATCGTGCACCGAAAGTGCATCTTCTTTTTTCGCACCGAACTGGTGGACTCCAAACACATGTTCGCACACGTATCTTACGTTTTGGTCATCGTATAAAAACAATGCAAAAACAGACCTTGTAGGTGCATTAAATGCACAAGTTCTTGCGCTGAAACTGCGTCTTGTTTTTTTGCACCGAACATGTCCAAATCTCCCTGGTGGATTCCAAACTCAAGTTTTCGCATGTATTTTATGTTTTGGTCACCATCAAAAAACGGCACTAAACTGGGCCTCGAAGGTGCATTAAATGCACTCGTTCATGCGCCAAAAGTGCGTCTTGTTTTTTCAAACCGAACATATCCAAACCACCCCTATGGATTACAAACTCAACTTGGCACATGTATCTTGTGTCACCATAAAAAAACAGCGTGAAAACGGGCCGCCTGGTGCACTAAATGCACTGGTTGGTGCATGGAAAGTGCGTCTTGTTTTTTCGCACCAAACATGTCCAAACCACCCTGGTGGACTCCAAACTCAAGTTTATGCATGTATTTTATGTTTTGCTCACCGTCAAAAAACAGCGCGAAAACAGGCTCTGTAGGTGCATTAAATGCTCTGGTTCGTGCGCCGAAAGTGCGTCTTGTTATTTCGTACCAAACATGTCCAAACACCCCGATGGACTCCAAACACAAGTTTGCGCATGTATCTTATGTTTTGGCCACTGTAAAAAAACGGCACAACAGCAAGCCCCGTAGGTGCATTAAATGCACTAGCTCGTGCGCTGGAAGTGCGTCATGTATTTTCGCATCAAACATGTCCAAACGCCCCGGTGGACTTCAAAGTTAAGTTTCCGCTCGTATCTTATGTTCTGGTCACTATCAAAAAATGGCACGAAAACGGCCCCATAGATGCATTAAATGCACTAGTGCGTGCCCCGAATGTGCGTCTTGTTTTTTGACACCAAACATGTCCATACCACCCCGGTGGATTCCAAACTCATGTTTTCGCACGTATCTAACATTTTGGTCACTGTCAAAAAACATCACGAGTATGGATGCTATAGGTGCATTAAATGCATTGGTTTGTGCGCTGAAAGTGCATCTTCTTTTTTCTTAACGAACCAGTGGACTCCAAACTCATGCTCGCACACTTATCTTAAATTTTGGTCAGCAAAAAAAAAGCGTGAAAACAGACCTTGACTGTAGGTGCATTAAATGCACTAGTTTGTGCGCCGAAAGTGTGTCTTGTTTTTTCGCACTGAACATGTCCAAACCACCTCGGTGGACTCCAAACTCAAGTTTGCGCTTGTATCAGAAGTATTGGTCACCGTCAAAAAACGGCGCGAATATAGGTGCTATAGGTGCATTAAATGTACTGGTTCGTACGCCGAAAATGCATCTTCTTTTTTCGCACCAAACCGGTGGACTCCAATCTCATGTTCGCGCAAGTATCTTACGTTTTGGTCATCTAAAAAAACAGCGCGAAAACAGACCCTATAGGTGCATTAAATGCACTCGTTCGTAGGCCGAAAGTGCGTCTTGTTTTTTCACACAGAACATGTCCAAACCAGCCCGTGGACTCCAAACCCAAGTTCACGCATGTATCTTATGTTTTGGTCGCTATCAAAAAACGACGTGAAAACGGGCCTCGTAGGTGCAGTAAATGCACTTGTTCGGGCGCCAAAAGTGCATCTTGTTTTTTCGAACCGAACATGCCCAAACCACCCCAATGGACTTCAAACTCAACTTTGCACATGTATCTTAAGTCACCATCAAAAAACGGCACGAAAAAGGGCCGCCGGGTCTATTAAATGCATTGGTTGGTGCGCGAAAAGTGCGTCTTGTTTTTTCTCACCAAACGTGTCCAAACCACCCAGGTGGTGGTATGGCAGGGGCTGATCTCGATCTTTCGATGAGAGAAGGATAGCTTTGATTTGGGGTGGATTCGACGTTGGCTGTCCGACTACAACAACCAACAGGGTTGCTGCGCCTTAGCAACAGGTACATCGGCTCCGATTTGTTGTTGTTCTTGCTGTGCCAAGAACAACCCTGAACCTGGGAGCAATCGAGAACAAGCAAGAACAAGATGAACAGGTAGACAACTCACAGATCTAGATATAATCACAAAATTGGGGTTCTGAATCAAGCAAATCGGGTGGTCTCGTCGACACACGCGTTTACAAGGAAGTAGCTAAGGCTAAACTTGCATCTGAACAAAACCCACCCTCAAATGACGGCTGCCACAGGTTTATATAGTGGGAAGACGTCCTGGAGGCGTGGGGGGGACTCAAACCCTAACTTAGAGAGGGCCCCTAATGGGCTAAACTGGATACAATGGGCCTCAGCCCATGACTGGAGGTTCGAACGCCTTTCCGATGATTCTGATCATGTCTGAAGGAGTTTGAAGCTGAGGTTGGACCCATCTGAAAGTAGACTTTGAGATCTTTCCTATGAGTACTCATTTGCCTTCAACAACATCCGGAGTGAAAAGTTATGACCAAAACAATCCAGCCCTGATTGATGGTCCGATCCTGCTTTATGGTCCTGGTGCTCCTCTCATGTTTCTAATCATAACAAAATCACCACAAGGATTTAGTAGTACCCCATTCTGAGAAGAACTACTATAGACAGTGAGAAATAACTTGACCTGATAATTAAGTTAACGCGCTCGAGCTCGTGTCATGGGTCCTTCTTGTGCAATTGGTTTGGTTGTGTCTGTGGAAGTGATGTCCTCATCAGGTGGACTCCAAACTCTAATTTGTGCCTGTATCTTACGTTTTGGTCACCGTCAAAAAACGGACCTCGGAGGTGCATTAAATGCACTCGTTCGTGCGCCGAAACTGCGTCTTGTTTTTTCACACCGAACATGTCTAAACCACACCGGTCGACTCTAAACTCAAGTTCGCGCATGTATTTTATGTTTTGGTCACTGTCAAAAAACCGCACGAAAATGGGCCCGTAGGTGCATTGCATCCACTAGTGCGTGCCCTGAATATGCGTCCTATTTTTTCACGTCGAACATGTCCAAACCACCTCGGTGGACTCCAAACTCAAGTTTACGCCTGTATCTGAAGTATTGGTCACCGTCAAAAAACGGCGTGTATATGGTGCTATAGGTGCATTAAATGCACTGGTTCTTGCGCCGAAAGTGCATCTTCTTTTTTCGCACCGAACCGGTGGACTCCAAACTCATGTTCGCACAAGTATCTTATGTTTTCGTCATCGTAAAAAAAATTGCGAAAACGGACCCTGTAGGTGCATTAAATGCACTCGTTCCTACGCCGAAAGTGCGTCTCCTACGCCGAAAGTGCGTCTTGTATTTTCACACAGAATATGTCCAAACCACCCCGGTGGACTCCAAACTCAAGTTCACGCATGTATCTTATGTTTTGGTCACTGTCAAAAAACATCGCGAAAACGGGCCCCGTAGGTGCATTAAAATACACTTGTTCGTGAACCAAAAGTGTGTCTTGTTTTTTCGAACCGACATTTCCAAACAACCCCGATGGACTCCAAACTCAACTTGGCACATGTATCTTATGTCACCATCAAAAAAGGCGCGAAAACGAGCTGTCGGGTGCATTAAATGCACTAGTTGGTGCGCGAAAATTGCATCTTGTTTTTTCTCTCCAAACGTGTCCAAACCATCAAGGTGGACTCCAAACTCACGTTTGCGTATGTATCTTACGGTTTGGTCACCGTCAAAAAATGGCGCTAAAACGAACCTCGAAGGTGCATTAAATGCACTCGTTTGTGCGCCAAAAGTGCGTCTTGTTTTTTCGCACCGAACATGTCCAAACCACCTCGGTCGACTCTAAACTCAAGTTCGCGCCTGTATTTTATGTTTATGTCACCGTCAAAAAACCGCGTGAAAACGGCCCCGTAGGTGCAATGAATACACTAGTGCGTGCCTCGAATATGCATCTTATTTTTTCACACCGAACATGTCCAAACAACCTCGGTGGACTCCCAACTCAAGTTTGCATCTGTATCTGAAGTATTGCTCAACGTCAAAAAACGGCGCGAATATGGGAGCTATAGGTGCATTAAATACACTGGTTTGTGCGTCGAAAGTGCATTTTTTTTGCACCGAACCGGTGGACTCCAAACTCATGTTCGCACAAGTATCTTACGTTTTGGTCATCGTAAAAAAAAAAGCGCGAAAACGGACCCTGTTAGTGCATTAAATGCACTCGTTCCTGCGCCAAAACTGCGTCTTGTTTTTTTGCACCAGAACTTGTCCAAACCTCCCCGGTGGATTCCAAACTCAAGTTTGTGCATGTATTTTATATTTTGGTCTCCGTAAAAAAAACGGCGCTAAAACGAACCTCGGAGGTGCATTAAATGCACTCGTTCGTGGGCCGAAAGTGCATCTTGTTTTTCCACACAGAACATGTCCAAACCACCTCGGTGGACTCCAAACCCAAGATCG